>CAUPSG010000574.1:0-16343 GCA_963513935.1 Aphrophora alni
GTCCGCGATGATTTTCCGCCATTAAACCCTAGAAATAATTATATATTTCTCACCCTGCCCCTCTCGAAAGCATACCGATGGACAGCTTTGAATAGGATTGACAAATTGCGGGATTTAGAGAATAAAACACATAATCATACGAGATCTTACATTGTAACCATCAATGTAAGCAAAATAATTTACCATTTATATTTCATTTTATGGATTTTTTTCAAAATAAATTAATATAAGATAAATTTAAAATATTTATAACATTTATAAGAATAAGATCCAAACTTATTATTTTCTCTTTTTACAGGAGTTTATATCGGATATATTTACGGTGCAACTTATTGAAAATTCTTTGAGGTAAAGCCACTATTTTCCATTATACCCCTTTTTGTATTAAATCTCATCTTGGTTTATTTTTTTATTATTTAGGATTTCCATGTAGAGATTTTTTAAACTATTGACTAAATAAAACTAATATGGTTTTCATATTATTTCAAATAGTTTTAAAACAAATAATATTTATAATGTCTTACAATTATTTTTAGTAGATTGTGTTTATGTAAAAACGTGCCAAATATTTACCATATCTATGTGTGATTCCCAGTAAAATTTGTCGATCTTATTTTTATTTCCGGGTAAAGTAGTCTTAAAATGACCCACCTGCATGTGTTTATCACTCACATAACATATAAAGCATGCTATTTTTTTACACAAATATATACACATTATTTATTTAATTTATAATATTTCTCTGACCACAATTGTTGTAAAATAGAACGCCTCACCTTCAAAAATTGCATTAACTAACAACGCTCAATGATATTGTTTCCTAGAAAAATGATACACAATAATAAATTGGTGAATAATTCTTGTACATTTGAGTTTTTGTTGGCGACTCTAAACTAAACGAGGTTCAATTAACGTAGTTGCTACGAAACAAATAGCTTTGCTTTATGGGTTACTATTTACACTTTATTTTATTACATAAAACATTGGTTTGTTGGTTTAACAGTAAGTGGTAGTATAAACTATTGGTTCACGGATCTTAATTACATGTTTAAACAATAACTTTAGTTAATCATCAGACTTTAATGGTGTAGTAAAATACAAACACTGTTCATTGCATATGACTCATTTCTTCCTTTATAACCTTATATTTGTTTGTATTATATAATTTCTCTGTCGAAGAATATTCTAAATGTTTAATATGTATGATTATTCACCTGGCAGATCGTTTTAGATAACCACTTATTAAGATATTATTAAGATCATAAATGTGTTTTGAATCATATTTTAACAATAATATTTTAGATTCATAAATTTTATCTAATCATTTAGAAAAAACAAAGTGTTCCGTTTAGTTAACCCATTAATTTTTAATTTAGGGAGTACGGGTTTGGCGTTCCCAAAGACCCTACCTGTATCTACACTGCTTATCATGTAGCCTTGGGTTAACATCCTGTCTTTCGTCTTAAACCAATCGTTTCTCTCCTAACCAACTCTTGATGTCTTCCGATTACCAGAAGTAATAGAAAACTAAACAAACAACAATTTACCATTTCTTATTTGAAAAAAAACTTGTACTTATAATCGTAAAATGACTTATTAGATTGTCTCTACGATATATTATTGTGTTTTTTTGGTAACACTACCTGTAAGTCTTACGATTGTTATGACTCATTTCTTGTGCTATATCGTTGAATTAAATGTATTTTTCCAGTTGAAAAGAGGAACACAATAAAGAATAACGGCCAGGGAAAAAAATTTCTACACGTATGAGATAAACTACCATTCACCAAAGTCTCAGGCATTTGGAATACGTTTGGCTTATCCCGTCCGTAAATATTTAATACTTGCACACTATATATTTTATATGTAATGTATATTGACTATATACGAGCAATTTATTAAATATATATATTATGTTTGTGTTTGACAAATATCATATATGTTTGTGTTTATGTATATATATATATATATATATATATATATATATATATATATATATATGAAATTGATTTGTTTATTCATGACAACAAAAGACGACTTACCTGATGAAACCGTTAAGTAACTACGCGGTTACCCTGTTTACTTAGTTAAGCAGTTTATGACTTCGGTTCAACTTAGTGTCTGCGATTCATTGTGTTAGTGTGCAGCTCTTTTGGCTTGTGGTTTTTGATGCTATGTCTGTAATTAGTTTTAGTTCTTTTCACTATCGAAGTGTATCTTTAGCCGTTCTTATCATGATAGTTCTTAGATTATCATGTATTATTTTTAGTTTCTAACATTACCCGAGAGTTCAAAAATATTTGAATAATATTAAAAAGATAGCTTCAACAGGCGCTGAATATTGGTTTGGTTTATGTCGGTTCTTTTCACATTCATTATGTTATATTTTTATCACATGATAAGATCAGGTGAACCATACTCTGTTTTGTGTTAGCTTTTAAACACATAAATATTCAAATGGATTAAATGGTAATAATATTAACAATCTACCACCAACCAACAACTTTAAAACTAAAAATTTATAACGTAATAAAATTTTATATTTTATTCTCGCTATGAAACTGTTAACTACTAACAAAGAATTTAGGCAAATATTTTACAGCTTTAAATTAAATTTGTTTTACGCTTGTTCCGTAAATTGGCCCATTTATATTCTGTAGTAGTATATAGTTTCCATCTATACTGTCTTACACTACCGAAAAGTTTTTAATCTTCCTTTAACCTTCGTTCTCGCAACTTCTTTTCCTATCTCACTTTTCTTCGATAATTTAGGTATTTTTATAATTATAAATCACAAATATTTCTACAAGAAAAATATAGTAAAACAGACTATGAACAGAATTAGCCTGTTACGAATTTAGACAGTTATCGGTAGGAAATACAGTATATGAAACCAAATTGAAACCTAATAAAATCTGGTCGTTACATCTCAGACGAAAAATTATGTAAACTCTATATAAGTAGTATGAAGAACCCACGAGGTTGGTTTGGTTAAACTATGTGTAATTGTATTCAAACAAATACCAAAATATGAACTTGGTGCTATAAAACACATAGTTGAAAAGAACCATTTTATACAACCGAATCAACTATGTATTTCTAAATTTAGATTAATCTGAACAGAATTTGTACTATATAGCTTTGTCTAGAATTACAAAAAAGCAAACAATCTGCTATTTATAAACACATACCATTCATTCTAGCCGTCAAGCTAGCCTGTTAACTTCGTAATCGCTCGAGTAACTGTTTATTATTTGTTAGTTTGATCATTTAAAGAAAAATATTGTGAAGTCAGTCATCTTGATTTCGTTCACGAAACACAGCAATAGTCGATTCGCCTTGCATAACGTTCACTGAGAACACTAAGAAAGGATAGAAACTATCACTACAACGCCTGTCTAACTATTCAAGGGTGGACTCGCCATTGCCCAGCGTAATCACATGTCTATTTTTATGAAAGGGGAATAGGTTCCACATAAAAACATGATCACTTTGAAATGTAATTTAGATTCACCCAACCTTCGGTTTGTAACAACCTTTCTACAGCGAGCATTTTGAATTAGTTAGTGGTCTGGAAGCAATTCTTATTTTACCACAACTTAAATTAGACAAAACAATGCTACCGTAATATGCTCCTTCCCAGAAATGATTGAGTCATTATATAAGATCCACTAAAACAATGAAATCTATGAGCATAGATAATTTAGTCGTTTGGAAAGACTAATTACGTTATTAACTCCCACGTTGGGAGTTATTATTAATTATGTCCTAATATATGTGATCCATAAAAGAAAAGAAATAATAGGTATTTCACTTATAAATACACCCTGTTAAACTATATAAAGAAAATAAATTATTATACATTATGAATTTACTATTTTAACTTGTTATAGGACATATGCATTTCTATAATTTTTTATTTTATTTATTTTTTTTTAAAATAAAACCAGATCATTAATATATGATATGTGATCAATTATTAACTAATTTATCCTGAAATAATCCATGTTGCTTTATAAAATATTTTAACATATAAAATTAACAGAATATTTTTAAATTGCGCATTTTATTAATAAATAAAACAAACACTTTTTAGTAAAAAACCACAACTTTATTTAAAACTTGCCGACCATGGTTTCGCTAGTTACAGCATTGTCAAGGTAATTTACATGGATGAAGAAGATAGGTACAGTTCACAATATCCAAACAATAGTTGGGTAAAACCCCTTTGTTAACCTAAATAAAGGAGGGGGAGGAATAGGTCGGGCTATGACCTTGTAAATGGTTTGAGGAGTGAGGAGTTGTTAAATTCTAGTTGTTCATTTAAAACTAAAACAGATAATGTGATTCACACTAATTCTCAACATCCGGTGAACCACAAGTTAGTTGCGTTCCATAGTATGTTGCATCGCCTAATTAATGTTCCTATGTTGATTAATGATTATTTTATAGGACAAAACTTTATAAAACAAACAGCTAGGAATAATGGATATGATGACAAATTAATTGATAATATGTTAAATAAAATGTTAAAAAATAGTGCCCAACACGTATTTTTCCCATTAAGTGTGTTGATAAAGCCACAAAACGGCGGAAGGTAGGTTATGTGGG
Organism: Aphrophora alni; assembly: GCA_963513935.1. Lineage (NCBI taxonomy): Eukaryota > Metazoa > Arthropoda > Insecta > Hemiptera > Aphrophoridae > Aphrophora > Aphrophora alni. The sequence continues at coordinate 4,612 of CAUPSG010000574.1, forward strand.
TCAAACTAGTTACTAATTATGAAAAATGTTTTAAAGAGTAAGTGTGTAAAACCAGCTTTTTATGTGGATATTAATTTAGGTAAATTATTAAATAACAGTAAAGATAAAGCACCAAGATTTATTAAAAGTGGAGTTTATCAACTAACATGTAAAATTTGTAATGATATATAGGTCAAACTGGCCGAAGATTTAAAATTAGATTAGTTGAACATGAGAGATGTTGGAGGTTAGGCTATGATGACTCTAGTTTTGCCAACCATTTAAAATGCATAGTGCAAAATGTTCATTCCAATGTGAATTTTAAAATCTTACATGTATCTAATAAATCTAAAAAAATAAATCATTTATAAAATCTAGAAATTAATAGAATAGTAAAGAATAAAAATGTGTTAGTTTTAAATTAACAACTCCCCACTCCTCAAACCATTAACTAGGCCATATCCTGTCCTATTCCTCCCCCATCATTACTTAAAAAAACAAACTGGTTTTACCCAACTATCGTTTGGATATTGTGAACTGTATCTTTCTTCTTCATTTGTGTAAACTACATTTACAATGCTGTAACTAGCGAAACCATGGTCGGTAAATTTTAAATAAAGTTGCGGTTTATACAAAAAAAAAAGTTTGTTTTTATTATTAAAATGGAATACCACCAAGCACATACGGTCTTTAGCATAAATGTTAGTGAACATTTTATATTTATGTATGTTATATAATGCAATAAAGTGTAATTTATCACATATTATAATTGGTAGTATAAAGGCAGAAAACAGGAAAGGAAGATGGTCTTCAACCTTTCTGTTTAACCCTTAAAATAATTTGTATTAGTAACATGACATTATTTTACCATCCTCTCTCTCTCTCTCTCTCTCTCTCTCTCTCTCTGTCCATCGCATGTACCCTTCTGGGGATATACGTCCTGGAGATACCTTGTGGGATCTCGGTAAATATAAAAGGTAGAAGTCTGATTTTTAAAAAATGTATTGCTTAATAAATAAGTATTACTCCTAATACGTTATCTCTCGAAAATTTTGATTTTGATTTTTGAAAAAATATGTGTTTTGTGGGGATGTAACGGTTACGAGAGACAGAAACTTGTGGGCATGTAAGAGACAAGCTTTTCTGGGGATATGATTATTTTGTTAGAGAGAAGCTTTGCGAGGATGTGAGAGAGTGATTTACGGGGATGTATTATTTGTCCCACATTTACATCTTATTGCATGTCATTATGTTTATATTTGTTGTTATTCGTTAAGTGATTGATTAAATTAATTTATGTTTCATATTTGTTAAATAAATTGTAATTTATAAAGTAAATTGTAGTAAATGAAAATAACAGTAGGACTACTAACAAATTTACAAACTTTTTGATAAGTCAAGTTTTAAATTATTACTTCGGAAACAAAACTAATAATGTATAACAAAAACGCCTGGTTGATACAAGGAAGCTTCAAATGAATGTTAAATGAAAATAATCCTGAAAAACTCACTAACAATGTTTGTGTGAATTCTTTGTAATTATTGTGTTTCGTTTTACATCCACCATTTTAGAGCATTTTAAAATTATGAATCAAGACACCGCGATACTCGAACATACAATTTTATTTATTTCATTTAATAATTATCGGGATGAACATTTAAATTAGATTTGTTACTTCCCACTCTCATCCAGGAACATTATATTATTCAAACTACAACCAAAAAAAGTTATATTTTCAACGGGACACATGAAAATTAAATAAACATATACTTCTCAAAATGTAACTGAGGTAAAAGACATTTTGTCTATGAATTAATACCTTGTAACTTTTATTATTAGTACTGCTCAAGTTTCACACAGAAAAATATAACATAGATACAAAAATAATTATAAGTTAGAATTACAACAGAAACTCCTATACAAATAGACTACTGTAATTTCAATCAGAGTTCGAGATGCGAAAACGGTAGCGTAATATTTTTATGGTTTCCTATTAAAAACGTAGTAAACATTTTTTTAAATGGGTCATAAGAACGTTAAGTCGTTCTTTACTTTTATTTTTGCTTCCATTTTTAATTTGTTGAAGATATTTTATGACTAACCAAAAGGTTAATATAAATCAAATGTTCAGCATTAAGAACCTTACGATTAACCCTATTCGTCTATTCTGGTAGGGTAGGCTACAAATGGACCTACAACTTAGTTGCGTAAATTCAAACATAGTTACTAACCTTTTTTTTTTTTTTTTACTGCTTGTAACTATCTCTTCTGACTTTATTAGTCTAATTGGAATACAGTAAAGAAGTTAACAAAAATAATAATAATACATTCGTACAAACTGATATTAAAATAAACAATATCAACTCTTTTAAGTATAGGCCTACTTACTAGGGACGTAAAAAATAACTAGAACTGGCTTTAAGAAATAATTAACAGATTAGAAATAATTTGTTAACAGCTTTAAGGACAATTAATTTGTATAAAAAAAAATCAAAGTGCTGTTAACTTTGCCTCACAATTTCTGTCATGTTTATTACCCTCCATTAACAAACAAAAAGTTGGGACTAGGGGCTTAGTCGGCTACCGGTAGGTCGTAAATACACAAGGATGCTAGGTTTGATTTGTCAATACACTTAAGAAATAAGAAAAAAAACTTAAACATTAGGCGCACTACGACTTAATCTGCAATTATGTAATTTTGTTGTATAATAAAATAGTTATAGATATATTTTAGGCTATAAAATTTTATTCATTTGTTAGTACTTTGCCAAAAAAATAGTATATCTTCTAATCATCGTCTAAGCGTCAAATAGTTATTTAGAAATGAAATGTTTGTTTGATAACTACCTATTCATTTATGTATGGATTGGTCAAAGAAAAGAATATACTCTTACAAATCGGCTTGATTTGAAACAGCAGTATTAATGAACTATTTATTTCAATTATTAACTCAAATAATTATATTTGAGGGCTATAAGAGACACGTTTTCAGGGGAGTTGATGTTTTCGTGAGAGAGGAGCTTTCCCAGGATGCAAGCAAGTGATTTATGAAAATCCATTGTTTGTTCCACATTTCCTTTTATATTTTATTACAGAGTAGGTGTAATACTTATAAGTGTTGTTATTTGTTATGTGTTTGATGTAATTAACATATATATGCTTTCATATTTTGTTACATGAGTTAGGTCCCAAAAATATTTAATAAAAATTGCAATAAATGGAAAACGCTAATAAAAGTGCAAACACTTGAATAATTTTTACTACTTAACATACACATCAGTTAACTGATTACATATAGGATCTATTGTTTTAAATTAAATATTTTTGTTTTTGATGATTTCTTAATTAACACTATAGTATCCTAATAACACTTATACGAGAATGATGTAAAATGAATATGTCCATCTGCATTAATTACATCAGCACATAGAAACAATTTTTATTGTTTTATGCTTACAGTGCAGTGAATATACTATAACTGCACTGTAGAACTGTGAAAAGTGGAAAATTCTTAAATATCCTTTAAATGCTGCTGCACTCCTACAATATTCTAACTTTATTAATTCAAATAGCTGTAATTACTTTTTACACTTTTCAATGATATCTTTTGCAAACTATGTCTTTTGTAATGTAATTAACGAGTTAAAACAACATATTAAAACATGGATTACTAAAGTTGCTTGAACTTCGATAACTCAGCATTAATTTAGTTAATTATAGATTTGTGTAAATTACTATTAGATAGTAGAGCGTACGTGCAATTTAAATTTAACTCTAGTTTTCACAAAATAATAATAATCAATACAACCATATTTTGTTTCTTGTAGGTTATGTCAGGAATGTAAATTTTTAAACCAGACTTTCACAATGAGCTAATATATGGCTTTTAAAACATGTACAGTACAAACAATTTCTTCTTTGTCAGTCAGAAAGTAAAACCTGAGAGTTTTTGTATATTTATTTGTGTTTTGCTACGTAAAGTGATAATATTTATTTAACTTCCCACAATAGGGGAATTATTGTAATGAATCCGAAAATAAAAAGGCATATTTTAAAAAATACTTTGATGTCGTTACATTTCATTTTGTACTATTTTTAAAAATATGTGTATGTGTTTTCATCAACTTTGGTCAAGTCCATTTTTATCTGGGCATGCGCACTTTGATTTGCACAAACTAATACCTAGAAACTGCTTATGATTAAAATGACTTCATTGTATTGCCAATCAAAACTTATTAACGTAATTATAATCTGAAAAAAATTGATTAAATTCGGTCAAGCCGTTTTTTTAAACGTAATATTTTATTTTACCACTCATTTTCGAACATAAGTATCCAAGTCAACGTTGTGATATAAGCTACGTTTCTGAAAGAAACAGACCACAATTGCTCACTTGTGTGTTAAAACGGGTTAAAGTTATAATTATGCATAACGTCGGAGAACTAGTTAACAAAATACCAGAAAACACTTTGTTTTTTAATGTAATACTAAAAACGCATACACTTTATACAACCAACGGTATACATTAACAATTAAGCTATATAACTAATACTCGTATTTTACAAAGTTATAAGCTTAATATGTACACAATACAACTAGTTATATGCTCATAATATACATATTACAAATAATTTTTTGCTTGGAGCATTACAAGCATTCGTTGCTTGAAAAACATATAACTAATCAATTTAAATACTGTATTATTTAATAATATTGTTATGTATACATTTTTGACAAAATTGAATTTATTATCGTTACCAAAAACCAACTCGATTGTTACTGCACACAAACAAGATGCGCCTATATTGTATGATTTTTTTTTACCAAATTATGTCGTGTTTGGTATCATTCTTCTAATTTTTTCATGTACTGTACTTTTCAAATATTTGATGGAAATTTCCAAATTACGATCATTAAAAGAATGTTAATTTCCTAGTGGGGATGCATAAATGATACACAATATTGAATTAGCTGAAGGCGGAAGCGAGGCCTGGGGTTTAACCCAGGCCACCCCCTTGTAGCCGAGGTATACAGGTTATTCCATACAGACAATAGGAAGTTGACCATGTGTGGACTTTGGAAGGTTCCTCTGCTTTTCTTATTCAAGAAGGGTTCAAGTGGGTGTGTGTTATCTGAATAAATTACAATAGCTTGGACTTAGAACTCAAAAATATGTCTACAGAGAAAGTTATTTATTACACGGCGGGTTGTTTGTATGTAAGATACTTGTAAACAAGTAGAAATTTATGGTTTAGACCACTTACAGATGGTCCTTTTCATGAGTCCAAAGTCCACTAACACTTTTCTTACTGACGGAAGTGATATTTTTACTTTCCTAAAATTATCTGCCATAGTAATATTATATAGTTTACTAGCTGGCCCGATCCGGCTTTGCACGAAAAGACAAATCAAACTTAAATGTATAATAACCAAAAAATATACCAATAAATATATTTTACTATGTATTTCTTATGGGGATTTTTAGTAACTTTGACCCATCCAAACCCCGCCCCATACCCCCACACCGCCCTAAAATAAAACAATATATAAATAAATATATTATACTACCGGTATGTATTTCTTATGGGGATTTTTACAACTTTGACCCCCAAACCCCCTAAAATTTCAAAATTTTTAAAACCCTTTCGAAAATACAATTAGATTAAATTTTTCATTGTAAAGTAATTAAATTTTATTTTATCTTGATGAAATTTTCACAACATATACATATATATTCTGTTATCATATTTGTTTAATTTTATTCAAAATCTATTAATTACTTCAATAGAAAATATATTTTCGACGTTACGAGACGATACAATTCATCGTCTATATTGATATATATTTTTTAAACGAATTATCAGATTTAAACAAAATTTAACACACTTCTTACTAATATATTTATACACATTTTGTGAAAAAATCATCAAGATCATCAAGATATAATAAAATTTAATTGATTTACAACAAAAAAAAAACATAATTTCTCTGAAACTAATTAACAAAATGAAATAAAATTTAATAATTATGACAACAAAATATATATGTACATGTTGTTAAAATTTCATCAAGATACAATAAAATTTAATTACTTTACAACGAAAAAACTCATTTCTTCAAAACAACATTGAAATAAATTTTAACAAAAAACCTAAACTTTTAGTAAACTTAAATTAAATCATGATACGCCTTTATTAAATAATTTGTATCTCGAAAACCACTGAACAGATTTGAAATATCAAAACATTTTTGAATTCATAGTTAAATTAATTTTCTATAAACTATCAAAGCTAGACTTCTATAACTATCAGATCTAGACTAATAATAATTAAACAATTTACAACCATTTATCGCTATCGGTCTGGTTGAAAATAGTGTCAAATTATAACTTGTATAGGCCTAGTCTGATATTTATTTATAGATTTTGTTACAATTTTCAGGATATGTTCTATATGATTATATAAAAATCATACAAAAATTTGAAAATGATATATACATAATGTTTTGATTTATGAACGTTTATAGCAAAAATGTACACGATTTCTAAATACTGCTATTTTTATTGGTTTATTACATACGTTTATTAATCGCTGTAGTTATATTCTGATATACCAATTTATAGAAAATGTATAGAATTGTGAATTCAATTTTCTTTAGATAATTAACATCCGATCAACGGTTCTCGAAATAAACACAATTTAGTAAATCAGAGTACTCTGTTATGATTTTCGTACAGAGAGTATACAAATTGAGTACGCGATAGTACAAAAACGCTTATATATCGAAAACTAATTATCGGAAGTTATTTTTTAAAACGGATTTGGATTCCTCATAAAATTTACAATAAATTATCAATTTTATGTTTTTATGTACGGACAATTATAGTTTAACTTTTTGAATTAATTTACGCCAATATATATTTAAAACGAATTATATACAATTCATCATGGTTTTTAATACAAATTAACATAACAACCTACTCATAAGCCTACTCATAAGATTTTATAGATATTTTTATTGTGAATTCAAATATTTTTCAAAACAAAAATCCATCAAACGGTTAAAAATATATATATCAATTTTTGTTGAGTACGTTACCGAATACCCGAACATCCCGAACTTGAATTTAATTTCACGACTGATAGGCCTACCATTGTTTCATTATGTAGCCTTTGTTCAGGTATGATCAGTGATTATAACTACATGTTTCTAGTAATAACTTTAAAAATTTTAAAAGAAAATATACCAAGAATTTAATTTAATTCTTAGAAAATGTGGACAAATATATTCAATGATATTGACGATTTATTTTATTTGTTGGTATATTTAATTCGTGAATATTTTTGTGGCTGATATTTGAGTGAATTGGCACTTGCTTTGTCGTTGGCAAGCCGTAACCGTGTACCGTGGGAATTGACACCAAACTTTTGTTGCAATATCTCCATGTTAGATTGGATATCTGTGTATTTATTGTTTTTGTCGATAAGATGTTCACCAAAAGCAGAGTTTGTATATGAAGTCCTCTTAGGGAAGTGTTCCTTAAAACTTTTGTTGAAAGAGCGGGCCGTCTGTCCTATATAAAAATTGGGACATTCATTACTGTACAACAAGTGATATTGTATATGGCAGTCTTATCGTGTTTGTCATTATGTATGTCTTTTTTTGGGTTATTTAAAAAATAGTATTGTTAGTTTGAGGTATTGAAAGCAACGGTTACGTTCTCTTTAGCCAGTCTACGTTTTGGAGTATGGCTCAATGCTGATCCATATTCTGTGGAGACGTAAGTTTGCTTTTTCTTTTTAATAATGGGTTTTTTATTTGTATGTTACCTGATGATTTGGTCGATATCTGAGCTCTTGTACCAATTGTATACTGCGATGGGTTTAATTATGTTTACTTCCTGTCCATACTTCTCCTTGTCTAGAGGTACTGAGACTAGCCTGTTAACGAAACTATTGTAAGGTGCCATTTTTATATTACATGGATGATGGGAAGAAGCGTGTATAGTCTGGTTTGTTGTGGTAGGTTTTCTATAGATTTTGAACTTAACACTATTGTTTATTTTTGAAATTGATAGGTCTAATAAGTTTAAATTGTTATTTGTTTCCACTTCAACAGTGAATTGGAGTTTTGGATGCATTGTGTTTACGAAGTTAATTAGAGTTTTTAATTATATATTGTTGCCATCGAAAAGTACTATAGTATCGTCTACATAATATCTAAACACTATTTTTGGCCTATTATGATTCATTTCAGACCAGAGATGTTTGTTTTAGATTTGTCCTTCCAGCAGAATTTTGTCCTTCCTTACTTCCATAGACAGATGAATCTCGCAACAGTTTTTCTGTCGAATCAACGAGCGCTGAAAAAAACAGTTTTTTTGGCAGTATACGACACCGGTCTGTATTGCGGTCGGCGTTTTGTACACATCATAGGACCGCTACTTATTATTTTTTTCAAACTCTTAAGAAGTTTGATAACGAATTTTCGTTATAAAGATTATATTAAATAAAGATTTTGTTAAAATTTTCAGGAAATATTCTATATGACTGTATAAAAATCATACAAAAATTTGAAAATGCTATATACAGTACATAATTTTTTGATTTATGAACGTTTATAGCAAAATAGTAACCGATTTCTAAATACTGCTATTATTATTGGTTTATTAGATACGTTTATTAATCGCTGTAGTAATATGATATAGGCTACCAATTTATAGAAAATTTAATTGTGAATTCAATTTTCTTTAGATAATTAACATCCATTCTACGGTTCTCGAAATAAATACAATTTAGTAAACCCGTGTACATTAGCGTTTGAATTTTATTGAAATGCGATGACACGCCTTTATTAAATCATTTGTATCTCGAAAACTACCGAACGGATTTTAAATATCAAAAAAATTTTGAATTCACAATTAAATTTTCTATAAACTATCAGATCTATGCTAATAGTATAATTATAATTAAACAATTTACAACAGTTTACAGCTATCGGTTTGGTTGAAAATAGCGTCAAATTATAACTTGTAAAGGCCTAGTCTTTTTATTTATAGATTTTGTTAAAATTTTCAGGAAATATTCTATATGACTATATAAAAAACCTAAAAAAGTTTTAAATTATATATATAATATTTTTTGATTTATAAACGTTAATAGTAATCGCTCAAAATTATAAACGATTTCTAAATACTGCTATGTTTATTGGTTTATTACACACGTTTATTAATCTCTGTGGTAATATTCTGATATACCAATTTATAGAAAATTTAATTGTGAATTCAATTTTCTTAAGGTAATTAACATCCGTTCCACGGTTCTAGAAATAAACACAATTTAGTAAACCCGCGTACTCGGTTTTGATTTTCGTACAGAGAGTATAAAAATTGGGCAGGCGATAGTACAAAAACGCTTATATATCGAAAACTAATTATCGGAAGTTATTTTTTAAAACGGATTCGGATTCCTCATAAAATTTACTATAAATTGTCAGTTTTATGTTTTTATGTACGGACAATTATAGTTTAGCTATTTGAATTAATTTACGCCAATGTATACTTAAAACGAATTATATACAATTCATCGTGGTTTTTAATACAAATTAACCTAACAACAAGTAGCCTACTCATAATGTTTTTATAGATAATTTTATTGTGAATTCAAATATTTTTTCAAAACAAAAATCCATCAAACGGTTAAAAATATATATCAATTTTTGTTGAGTACGTTACGCGCTTATTAGTACTTGATCAGCTGTAATTGTATGCTGTATTTCTGATAGAAAAGTATGGACAATACTGCTATTTTTGTTGGTTTATTAATCGCTGTAGTAATATTCTGATACACCAATTTATAGACAATTTAATTGTGAATTCAAATTTTTTTAGATAGTTAACATCCGTTCAACGGTTCCCAAAATATACACAATTTAAAAACCCGCGTACGTTAGCGTTTGCATTTTATTGAAATGCGATGACACGACTTTATTAAATCATTTGTATCTCGAAAACCACTGAACGGATTTGAAATATCAAAACATTTTTGAATTCACAATTAAATTCCATCAACAGTTGTTAACACAAGTTATACATGATTAACCATGCCTTGTTGCATAACAACCCCATAATAACTAAAAACAAACAATAAAAAGAATCCAGTATACTATTGAACTATAGACTATATTTATTTGTATAAATAAACATGATATAGGCCTATGTTATAATTGTGTAACATATTTATAAAATTTTCCATTCTAAACCTTGAAATAACATCTCAACCCTCTATTGTCATTGCCAATTGAACTGTATAATATTTAATTGTATAAAGTAAAAATACATCACATTTTTTGAATCAGAGAATTTGTACATTCTATTACCACTTGTGAAGAATAACTGGGAATAAAAAACATTTCATATATCATTTAAAAATATAAATGAAATACATTTTCATTTTCATTGGATGTTTAGAAATAAGGAGTAAAAGTAGGATGGGTTGAATTAAAACTAATGCAATTTTATAATAAGGTGTATTAAGTAAAATGTATTGATTGTTGAATTTACTCTAAAACAATTATTATTTTTATTAAAACTGTACATTGTTTCTGGGAAGAATATGAACAGTAATATATTACTATTCCAAAAACCCAAAACTATTCCATGTTATGGATTTGTAATACATCTTTTATTTCATTTCATTTTGTAACCAAAGTTTCCAATATAAATTGGTCTCCTAGATAAATTACTACGTAACCATTCGAAATTGATTAATTCATACATAAAATATGTAACAAAATTTTTAATAAAGATAATTTTCTTCTTTAAAACTAGTGATATATTTTATTTAAAAATCTGAGACAAATTTATATCTGATATACAAACACTTTTCGACGTAGTCAAAACATATAAATAGTTTTTCCATTTCATATAAAAGGTAGAACTCTTTAAATGGAGTAATTATTTAGAATGGCGAATAACTTATGTAATTTATAATATATTGCACACATTCAAATAACGCAAAGAAGCAACAAGTATACAACCACATCTAAGAAATTGAAATGGACAAACGGACTGAACTCCAAGTTTATGAAAGGTGCAATTGACGGCAACACTGGATCTGTTCCATCTGGCAACAATGTCCCCAAAGGCATAGTGACGTTTGTTGCAGTCTACATACAAATATTTTGGTATCCTCACAAAGGCATTAACCAACTTGCTCTTTTCTCTCGAATTTGAATGGACCAATCATACTCAAGAGCCCCATAAGTCACCTTTAGGGCAAAAGACCGAATCTCTTCTATAGGAGAGAGTATTGCGTTCAGCGCAGCCCTGGTGGCCTCTCTTCAAAACTAAAGCTGTCGTCCCAAAAGCTATTTTAGGGGATATTTAAAAATATTTTTATTTTCGATCTAATATGCTTAAAAGTATATGTATATTACACATAAACTTGATTTAGGCCGCTTGCCCTTGTGGGGATATCCCCACAAGGGACAACATCCCCAGAAGTACTTTACAGGACGAGTGAGTATACCCGGAAAGGTAGCTGTGATCGCTCTCTCTCTCTCTCTCTCTCTCTCTCTCTCTCTCTCTCTCTCTCTCTCTCTCTCTCTCTCTCTCTCTCTCTCTCTCTCTCTCTCTCTCTCTCTCTCTCTCTCTCTCTCTCTCTCTCTCTCTCTCTCTCTCTCTCTCTCTCCCTATCTTTCTCTTTCTCCATCCCACCCTCATTTTGATTATTTGATATTATTCAAGTATAAT
>CAUPSG010000576.1:0-44867 GCA_963513935.1 Aphrophora alni
AAATAAAAAAATTTTTATGAAAAATAATTTTAAGTACAAAATTAAATTTAAAAATAAAATTTTTTTGTAAGTGTAAAGTTATTTAATATATAAAATGTTATTTATAAATTTTTTATATATTTTTTAAATAAGAAATTTATTTCTATTTGTTTAAAATTTTTATATTTATTAAAAATAAAAGAAATTATTTTTTAAATAAAAAAATTTTTATGAAAAATAATTTTAAATACAAAATTAAATTTAAAAACGAAGATTTTTTTATAAACATATAATTATTCAAGATATATAAAAATATTAGTTTTAAACCATTCATACGTTTGTTAAAATAGGAAATTTATTTCTATTTGTTTAAAATTTTTATATTTATTAAAAATAAAAGAAATTATTTTTTAAATAAAAAAACTTTTATGAAAAATAATTTTAAGTACAAAATTAAATTTAAAAACGAAGATTTTTTTATAAACATATAATTATTCAAGATATATGAAAATATTAGTTTTAAACCATTCATACGTTTGTTAAAATAGGAAATTTATTTCTATTTGTTTAAAATTTTTATATTTATTAAAAATAAAAGAAATTATTTTTTAAATAAAAAAATTTTTATGAAAAATAATTTTAAGTACAAAATTAAATTTAAAAATAAAATTTTTTTGTAAGTGTAAAGTTATTTAATATATAAAATGTTATTTATAAATTTTTTATATATTTTTTAAATAAGAAATTTATTTCTATTTGTTTAAAATTTTTATATTTATTAAAAATAAAAGAAATTATTTTTTAAATAAAAAAATTTTTATGAAAAATAATTTTAAATACAAAATTAAATTTAAAAACGAAGATTTTTTTATAAACATATAATTATTCAAGATATATAAAAATATTAGTTTTAAACCATTCATACGTTTGTTAAAATAGGAAATTTATTTCTATTTGTTTAAAATTTTTATATTTATTAAAAATAAAAGAAATTATTTTTTAAATAAAAAAACTTTTATGAAAAATAATTTTAAGTACAAAATTAAATTTAAAAATAAAATTTTTTTGTAAGTGTAAAGTTATTTAATATATAAAATATTATTTATAAATTTTTTATATATTTTTTAAATAAGAAATTTATTTTTATTTATTTAAAATTTTTATATTTTTAAAATAAAAAATTTTATCCAATAAAATTTTTTTATGATAAATATATAATTTATTATTACTATTACTACTATAATTATGTACATAATATATACTATTATCATGGTTATTATAAATTTATTTATTAAATATGTCAAAATATTTTTATATATAATTTTAATTAGTATTAGTTTTAAATGTAAAATATTTTTTTTTTTTAAAAAAAAAATATTTTTTTTATGCACATTATAAACACATGTTATTAACATGTTATTAACATGTTATTAACAGGTTATTAACAAATTTCTATGTAAACTATATATTTAAAATAAAAAAAAAAAAATAATTTTTTAAATAAAAAAATTTTTATGAAAAATAATTTTAAGTACAAAATTAAATTTAAAAATAAAATTTTTTTGTAAGTGTAAAGTTATTTAATATATAAAATGTTATTTATAAATTTTTTATATATTTTTTAAATAAGAAATTTATTTCTATTTGTTTAAAATTTTTATATTTATTAAAAATAAAAGAAATTATTTTTTAAATAAAAAAATTTTTATGAAAAATAATTTTAAATACAAAATTAAATTTAAAAACGAAGATTTTTTTATAAACATATAATTATTCAAGATATATAAAAATATTAGTTTTAAACCATTCATACGTTTGTTAAAATAGGAAATTTATTTCTATTTGTTTAAAATTTTTATATTTATTAAAAATAAAAGAAATTATTTTTTAAATAAAAAAACTTTTATGAAAAATAATTTTAAGTACAAAATTAAATTTAAAAATAAAATTTTTTTGTAAGTGTAAAGTTATTTAATATATAAAATGTTATTTATAAATTTTTTATATATTTTTTAAATAAGAAATTTATTTCTATTTGTTTAAAATTTTTATATTTATTAAAAATAAAAGAAATTATTTTTTAAATAAAAAAATTTTTATGAAAAATAATTTTAAATACAAAATTAAATTTAAAAACGAAGATTTTTTTATAAACATATAATTATTCAAGATATATAAAAATATTAGTTTTAAACCATTCATACGTTTGTTAAAATAGGAAATTTATTTCTATTTGTTTAAAATTTTTATATTTATTAAAAATAAAAGAAATTATTTTTTAAATAAAAAAACTTTTATGAAAAATAATTTTAAGTACAAAATTAAATTTAAAAATAAAATTTTTTTGTAAGTGTAAAGTTATTTAATATATAAAATATTATTTATAAATTTTTTATATATTTTTTAAATAAGAAATTTATTTCTATTTGTTTAAAATTTTTATATTTATTAAAAATAAAAGAAATTATTTTTTAAATAAAAAAATTTTTATGAAAAATAATTTTAAATACAAAATTAAATTTAAAAACGAAGATTTTTTTATAAACATATAATTATTCAAGATATATAAAAATATTAGTTTTAAACCATTCATACGTTTGTTAAAATAGGAAATTTATTTCTATTTGTTTAAAATTTTTATATTTATTAAAAATAAAAGAAATTATTTTTTAAATAAAAAAACTTTTATGAAAAATAATTTTAAGTACAAAATTAAATTTAAAAATAAAATTTTTTTGTAAGTGTAAAGTTATTTAATATATAAAATGTTATTTATAAATTTTTTATATATTTTTTAAATAAGAAATTTATTTCTATTTGTTTAAAATTTTTATATTTATTAAAAATAAAAGAAATTATTTTTTAAATAAAAAAATTTTTATGAAAAATAATTTTAAATACAAAATTAAATTTAAAAACGAAGATTTTTTTATAAACATATAATTATTCAAGATATATAAAAATATTAGTTTTAAACCATTCATACGTTTGTTAAAATAGGAAATTTATTTCTATTTGTTTAAAATTTTTATATTTATTAAAAATAAAAGAAATTATTTTTTAAATAAAAAAACTTTTATGAAAAATAATTTTAAGTACAAAATTAAATTTAAAAATAAAATTTTTTTGTAAGTGTAAAGTTATTTAATATATAAAATATTATTTATAAATTTTTTATATATTTTTTAAATAAGAAATTTATTTTTATTTATTTAAAATTTTTATATTTTTAAAATAAAAAATTTTATCCAATAAAATTTTTTTATGATAAATATATAATTTATTATTACTATTACTACTATAATTATGTACATAATATATACTATTATCATGGTTATTATAAATTTATTTATTAAATATGTCAAAATATTTTTATATATAATTTTAATTAGTATTAGTTTTAAATGTAAAATATTTTTTTTTTTTAAAAAAAAAATATTTTTTTTATGCACATTATAAACACATGTTATTAACATGTTATTAACATGTTATTAACAGGTTATTAACAAATTTCTATGTAAACTATATATTTAAAATAAAAAAAAAAAAATAATTTTTTAAATAAAAAAATTTTTATGAAAAATAATTTTAAGTACAAAATTAAATTTAAAAATAAAATTTTTTTGTAAGTGTAAAGTTATTTAATATATAAAATGTTATTTATAAATTTTTTATATATTTTTTAAATAAGAAATTTATTTCTATTTGTTTAAAATTTTTATATTTATTAAAAATAAAAGAAATTATTTTTTAAATAAAAAAATTTTTATGAAAAATAATTTTAAATACAAAATTAAATTTAAAAACGAAGATTTTTTTATAAACATATAATTATTCAAGATATATGAAAATATTAGTTTTAAACCATTCATACGTTTGTTAAAATAGGAAATTTATTTCTATTTATTTAAAATTTTTATATTTATTAAAAATAAAAGAAATTATTTTTTAAATAAAAAAACTTTTATGAAAAATAATTTTAAGTACAAAATTAAATTTAAAAATAAAATTTTTTTGTAAGTGTAAAGTTATTTAATATATAAAATGTTATTTATAAATTTTTTATATATTTTTTAAATAAGAAATTTATTTCTATTTGTTTAAAATTTTTATATTTATTAAAAATAAAAAAAATTATTTTTTAAATAAAAAAATTTTTATGAAAAATAATTTTAAATATAAAATTAAATTTAAAAACGAAGATTTTTTTATAAACATATAATTATTCAAGATATATAAAAATATTAGTTTTAAACCATTCATACGTTTGTTAAAATAGGAAATTTATTTCTATTTATTTAAAATTTTTATATTTATTAAAAATAAAAGAAATTATTTTTTAAATAAAAAAACTTTTATGAAAAATAATTTTAAGTACAAAATTAAATTTAAAAATAAAATTTTTTTGTAAGTGTAAAGTTATTTAATATATAAAATATTATTTATAAATTTTTTATATATTTTTTAAATAAGAAATTTATTTCTATTTGTTTAAAATTTTTATATTTATTAAAAATAAAAGAAATTATTTTTTAAATAAAAAAATTTTTATGAAAAATAATTTTAAATACAAAATTAAATTTAAAAACGAAGATTTTTTTATAAACATATAATTATTCAAGATATATAAAAATATTAGTTTTAAACCATTCATACGTTTGTTAAAATAGGAAATTTATTTCTATTTGTTTAAAATTTTTATATTTATTAAAAATAAAAGAAATTATTTTTTAAATAAAAAAATTTTTATGAAAAATAATTTTAAATACAAAATTAAATTTAAAAACGAAGATTTTTTTATAAACATATAATTATTCAAGATATATGAAAATATTAGTTTTAAACCATTCATACGTTTGTTAAAATAGGAAATTTATTTCTATTTATTTAAAATTTTTATATTTATTAAAAATAAAAGAAATTATTTTTTAAATAAAAAAACTTTTATGAAAAATAATTTTAAGTACAAAATTAAATTTAAAAATAAAATTTTTTTGTAAGTGTAAAGTTATTTAATATATAAAATGTTATTTATAAATTTTTTATATATTTTTTAAATAAGAAATTTATTTCTATTTGTTTAAAATTTTTATATTTATTAAAAATAAAAGAAATTATTTTTTAAATAAAAAAATTTTTATGAAAAATAATTTTAAATACAAAATTAAATTTAAAAACGAAGATTTTTTTATAAACATATAATTATTCAAGATATATGAAAATATTAGTTTTAAACCATTCATACGTTTGTTAAAATAGGAAATTTATTTCTATTTATTTAAAATTTTTATATTTATTAAAAATAAAAGAAATTATTTTTTAAATAAAAAAACTTTTATGAAAAATAATTTTAAGTACAAAATTAAATTTAAAAATAAAATTTTTTTGTAAGTGTAAAGTTATTTAATATATAAAATGTTATTTATAAATTTTTTATATATTTTTTAAATAAGAAATTTATTTCTATTTGTTTAAAATTTTTATATTTATTAAAAATAAAAAAAATTATTTTTTAAATAAAAAAATTTTTATGAAAAATAATTTTAAATATAAAATTAAATTTAAAAACGAAGATTTTTTTATAAACATATAATTATTCAAGATATATAAAAATATTAGTTTTAAACCATTCATACGTTTGTTAAAATAGGAAATTTATTTCTATTTATTTAAAATTTTTATATTTATTAAAAATAAAAGAAATTATTTTTTAAATAAAAAAACTTTTATGAAAAATAATTTTAAGTACAAAATTAAATTTAAAAATAAAATTTTTTTGTAAGTGTAAAGTTATTTAATATATAAAATATTATTTATAAATTTTTTATATATTTTTTAAATAAGAAATTTATTTCTATTTGTTTAAAATTTTTATATTTATTAAAAATAAAAGAAATTATTTTTTAAATAAAAAAATTTTTATGAAAAATAATTTTAAATACAAAATTAAATTTAAAAACGAAGATTTTTTTATAAACATATAATTATTCAAGATATATAAAAATATTAGTTTTAAACCATTCATACGTTTGTTAAAATAGGAAATTTATTTCTATTTGTTTAAAATTTTTATATTTATTAAAAATAAAAGAAATTATTTTTTAAATAAAAAAACTTTTATGAAAAATAATTTTAAATACAAAATTAAATTTAAAAACGAAGATTTTTTTATAAACATATAATTATTCAAGATATATGAAAATATTAGTTTTAAACCATTCATACGTTTGTTAAAATAGGAAATTTATTTCTATTTGTTTAAAATTTTTATATTTATTAAAAATAAAAGAAATTATTTTTTAAATAAAAAAATTTTTATGAAAAATAATTTTAAGTACAAAATTAAATTTAAAAATAAAATTTTTTTGTAAGTGTAAAGTTATTTAATATATAAAATGTTATTTATAAATTTTTTATATATTTTTTAAATAAGAAATTTATTTCTATTTGTTTAAAATTTTTATATTTATTAAAAATAAAAGAAATTATTTTTTAAATAAAAAAATTTTTATGAAAAATAATTTTAAATACAAAATTAAATTTAAAAACGAAGATTTTTTTATAAACATATAATTATTCAAGATATATAAAAATATTAGTTTTAAACCATTCATACGTTTGTTAAAATAGGAAATTTATTTCTATTTGTTTAAAATTTTTATATTTATTAAAAATAAAAGAAATTATTTTTTAAATAAAAAAACTTTTATGAAAAATAATTTTAAGTACAAAATTAAATTTAAAAATAAAATTTTTTTGTAAGTGTAAAGTTATTTAATATATAAAATATTATTTATAAATTTTTTATATATTTTTTAAATAAGAAATTTATTTTTATTTATTTAAAATTTTTATATTTTTAAAATAAAAAATTTTATCCAATAAAATTTTTTTATGATAAATATATAATTTATTATTACTATTACTACTATAATTATGTACATAATATATACTATTATCATGGTTATTATAAATTTATTTATTAAATATGTCAAAATATTTTTATATATAATTTTAATTAGTATTAGTTTTAAATGTAAAATATTTTTTTTTTTTAAAAAAAAAATATTTTTTTTATGCACATTATAAACACATGTTATTAACATGTTATTAACATGTTATTAACAGGTTATTAACAAATTTCTATGTAAACTATATATTTAAAATAAAAAAAAAAAAATAATTTTTTAAATAAAAAAATTTTTATGAAAAATAATTTTAAGTACAAAATTAAATTTAAAAATAAAATTTTTTTGTAAGTGTAAAGTTATTTAATATATAAAATGTTATTTATAAATTTTTTATATATTTTTTAAATAAGAAATTTATTTCTATTTGTTTAAAATTTTTATATTTATTAAAAATAAAAGAAATTATTTTTTAAATAAAAAAATTTTTATGAAAAATAATTTTAAATACAAAATTAAATTTAAAAACGAAGATTTTTTTATAAACATATAATTATTCAAGATATATAAAAATATTAGTTTTAAACCATTCATACGTTTGTTAAAATAGGAAATTTATTTCTATTTGTTTAAAATTTTTATATTTATTAAAAATAAAAGAAATTATTTTTTAAATAAAAAAACTTTTATGAAAAATAATTTTAAGTACAAAATTAAATTTAAAAATAAAATTTTTTTGTAAGTGTAAAGTTATTTAATATATAAAATGTTATTTATAAATTTTTTATATATTTTTTAAATAAGAAATTTATTTCTATTTGTTTAAAATTTTTATATTTATTAAAAATAAAAGAAATTATTTTTTAAATAAAAAAATTTTTATGAAAAATAATTTTAAATACAAAATTAAATTTAAAAACGAAGATTTTTTTATAAACATATAATTATTCAAGATATATAAAAATATTAGTTTTAAACCATTCATACGTTTGTTAAAATAGGAAATTTATTTCTATTTATTTAAAATTTTTATATTTATTAAAAATAAAAGAAATTATTTTTTAA
Source organism: Aphrophora alni (assembly GCA_963513935.1). Taxonomy (NCBI): domain Eukaryota; kingdom Metazoa; phylum Arthropoda; class Insecta; order Hemiptera; family Aphrophoridae; genus Aphrophora; species Aphrophora alni. Next base: position 7,953 of record CAUPSG010000576.1, read on the forward strand.
ATAAAAAAACTTTTATGAAAAATAATTTTAAGTACAAAATTAAATTTAAAAATAAAATTTTTTTGTAAGTGTAAAGTTATTTAATATATAAAATGTTATTTATAAATTTTTTATATATTTTTTAAATAAGAAATTTATTTCTATTTGTTTAAAATTTTTATATTTATTAAAAATAAAAGAAATTATTTTTTAAATAAAAAAATTTTTATGAAAAATAATTTTAAATACAAAATTAAATTTAAAAACGAAGATTTTTTTATAAACATATAATTATTCAAGATATATAAAAATATTAGTTTTAAACCATTCATACGTTTGTTAAAATAGGAAATTTATTTCTATTTGTTTAAAATTTTTATATTTATTAAAAATAAAAGAAATTATTTTTTAAATAAAAAAACTTTTATGAAAAATAATTTTAAGTACAAAATTAAATTTAAAAATAAAATTTTTTTGTAAGTGTAAAGTTATTTAATATATAAAATATTATTTATAAATTTTTTATATATTTTTTAAATAAGAAATTTATTTTTATTTATTTAAAATTTTTATATTTTTAAAATAAAAAATTTTATCCAATAAAATTTTTTTATGATAAATATATAATTTATTATTATTATTACTACTATAATTATGTACATAATATATACTATTATCATGGTTATTATAAATTTATTTATTAAATATGTCAAAATATTTTTATATATAATTTTAATTAGTATTAGTTTTAAATGTAAAATATTTTTTTTTTTTAAAAAAAAAATATTTTTTTTATGCACATTATAAACACATGTTATTAACATGTTATTAACATGTTATTAACAGGTTATTAACAAATTTCTATGTAAACTATATATTTAAAATAAAAAAAAAAAAATAATTTTTTAAATAAAAAAATTTTTATGAAAAATAATTTTAAGTACAAAATTAAATTTAAAAATAAAATTTTTTTGTAAGTGTAAAGTTATTTAATATATAAAATGTTATTTATAAATTTTTTATATATTTTTTAAATAAGAAATTTATTTCTATTTGTTTAAAATTTTTATATTTATTAAAAATAAAAGAAATTATTTTTTAAATAAAAAAATTTTTATGAAAAATAATTTTAAATACAAAATTAAATTTAAAAACGAAGATTTTTTTATAAACATATAATTATTCAAGATATATAAAAATATTAGTTTTAAACCATTCATACGTTTGTTAAAATAGGAAATTTATTTCTATTTGTTTAAAATTTTTATATTTATTAAAAATAAAAGAAATTATTTTTTAAATAAAAAAATTTTTATGAAAAATAATTTTAAGTACAAAATTAAATTTAAAAATAAAATTTTTTTGTAAGTGTAAAGTTATTTAATATATAAAATGTTATTTATAAATTTTTTATATATTTTTTAAATAAGAAATTTATTTCTATTTGTTTAAAATTTTTATATTTATTAAAAATAAAAAAAATTATTTTTTAAATAAAAAAATTTTTATGAAAAATAATTTTAAATACAAAATTAAATTTAAAAACGAAGATTTTTTTATAAACATATAATTATTCAAGATATATAAAAATATTAGTTTTAAACCATTCATACGTTTGTTAAAATAGGAAATTTATTTCTATTTGTTTAAAATTTTTATATTTATTAAAAATAAAAGAAATTATTTTTTAAATAAAAAAACTTTTATGAAAAATAATTTTAAGTACAAAATTAAATTTAAAAATAAAATTTTTTTGTAAGTGTAAAGTTATTTAATATATAAAATGTTATTTATAAATTTTTTATATATTTTTTAAATAAGAAATTTATTTCTATTTGTTTAAAATTTTTATATTTATTAAAAATAAAAGAAATTATTTTTTAAATAAAAAAATTTTTATGAAAAATAATTTTAAATACAAAATTAAATTTAAAAACGAAGATTTTTTTATAAACATATAATTATTCAAGATATATAAAAATATTAGTTTTAAACCATTCATACGTTTGTTAAAATAGGAAATTTATTTCTATTTGTTTAAAATTTTTATATTTATTAAAAAATATTTTTTTTATGCACATTATAAACACATGTTATTAACATGTTATTAACATGTTATTAACAGGTTATTAACAAATTTCTATGTAAACTATATATTTAAAATAAAAAAAAAAAAATAATTTTTTAAATAAAAAAATTTTTATGAAAAATAATTTTAAGTACAAAATTAAATTTAAAAATAAAATTTTTTTGTAAGTGTAAAGTTATTTAATATATAAAATGTTATTTATAAATTTTTTATATATTTTTTAAATAAGAAATTTATTTCTATTTGTTTAAAATTTTTATATTTATTAAAAATAAAAGAAATTATTTTTTAAATAAAAAAATTTTTATGAAAAATAATTTTAAATACAAAATTAAATTTAAAAACGAAGATTTTTTTATAAACATATAATTATTCAAGATATATAAAAATATTAGTTTTAAACCATTCATACGTTTGTTAAAATAGGAAATTTATTTCTATTTGTTTAAAATTTTTATATTTATTAAAAATAAAAGAAATTATTTTTTAAATAAAAAAACTTTTATGAAAAATAATTTTAAGTACAAAATTAAATTTAAAAACGAAGATTTTTTTATAAACATATAATTATTCAAGATATATGAAAATATTAGTTTTAAACCATTCATACGTTTGTTAAAATAGGAAATTTATTTCTATTTGTTTAAAATTTTTATATTTATTAAAAATAAAAGAAATTATTTTTTAAATAAAAAAATTTTTATGAAAAATAATTTTAAGTACAAAATTAAATTTAAAAATAAAATTTTTTTGTAAGTGTAAAGTTATTTAATATATAAAATGTTATTTATAAATTTTTTATATATTTTTTAAATAAGAAATTTATTTTTATTTGTTTAAAATTTTTATATTTATTAAAAATAAAAAAAATTATTTTTTAAATAAAAAAATTTTTATGAAAAATAATTTTAAGTACAAAATTAAATTTAAAAATAAAATTTTTTTGTAAGTGTAAAGTTATTTAATATATAAAATGTTATTTATAAATTTTTTATATATTTTTTAAATAAGAAATTTATTTCTATTTGTTTAAAATTTTTATATTTATTAAAAATAAAAGAAATTATTTTTTAAATAAAAAAATTTTTATGAAAAATAATTTTAAATACAAAATTAAATTTAAAAACGAAGATTTTTTTATAAACATATAATTATTCAAGATATATAAAAATATTAGTTTTAAACCATTCATACGTTTGTTAAAATAGGAAATTTATTTCTATTTGTTTAAAATTTTTATATTTATTAAAAATAAAAGAAATTATTTTTTAAATAAAAAAACTTTTATGAAAAATAATTTTAAGTACAAAATTAAATTTAAAAATAAAATTTTTTTGTAAGTGTAAAGTTATTTAATATATAAAATGTTATTTATAAATTTTTTATATATTTTTTAAATAAGAAATTTATTTCTATTTGAAATTTTTATATTTATTAAAAATAAAAAAAATTATTTTTTAAATAAAAAAATTTTTATGAAAAATAATTTTAAATACAAAATTAAATTTAAAAACGAAGATTTTTTTATAAACATATAATTATTCAAGATATATGAAAATATTAGTTTTAAAAACCATTCATACGTTTGTTAAAAATAGGAAATTTATTTCTATTTGTTTAAAATTTTTATATTTATTAAAAATAAAAGAAATTATTTTTTAAATAAAAAAATTTTTATGAAAAATAATTTTAAGTACAAAATTAAATTTAAAAATAAATTTTTTTGTAAGTGTAAAGTTATTTAATATATAAAATGTTATTTATAAATTTTTTATATATTTTTTAAATAAGAAATTTATTTCTATTTGTTTAAAATTTTTATATTTATTAAAAATAAAAGAAATTATTTTTTAAATAAAAAAATTTTTATGAAAAATAATTTTAAATACAAAATTAAATTTAAAAACGAAGATTTTTTTATAAACATATAATTATTCAAGATATATAAAAATATTAGTTTTAAACCATTCATACGTTTGTTAAAATAGGAAATTTATTTCTATTTGTTTAAAATTTTTATATTTATTAAAAATAAAAGAAATTATTTTTTAAATAAAAAAACTTTTATGAAAAATAATTTTAAGTACAAAATTAAATTTAAAAATAAAATTTTTTGTAAGTGTAAAGTTATTTAATATATAAAATATTATTTATAAATTTTTTATATATTTTTTAAATAAGAAATTTATTTTTATTTATTTAAAATTTTTATATTTTTAAAATAAAAAATTTTATCCAATAAAATTTTTTTATGATAAATATATAATTTATTATTACTATTACTACTATAATTATGTACATAATATATACTATTATCATGGTTATTATAAATTTATTTATTAAATATGTCAAAATATTTTTATATATAATTTTAATTAGTATTAGTTTTAAATGTAAAATATTTTTTTTTTTTAAAAAAAAAATATTTTTTTTATGCACATTATAAACACATGTTATTAACATGTTATTAACATGTTATTAACAGGTTATTAACAAATTTCTATGTAAACTATATATTTAAAATAAAAAAAAAAAAAATAATTTTTTAAAATAAAAAAATTTTTATGAAAAATAATTTTAAGTACAAAATTAAATTTAAAAATAAAATTTTTTTGTAAGTGTAAAGTTATTTAATATATAAAATGTTATTTATAAATTTTTTATATATTTTTTAAATAAGAAATTTATTTCTATTTGTTTAAAATTTTTATATTTATTAAAAATAAAAGAAATTATTTTTTAAATAAAAAAATTTTTATGAAAAATAATTTTAAATACAAAATTAAATTTAAAAACGAAGATTTTTTTATAAACATATAATTATTCAAGATATATAAAAATATTAGTTTTAAACCATTCATACGTTTGTTAAAATAGGAAATTTATTTTTATTTGTTTAAAATTTTTATATTTATTAAAAATAAAAGAAATTATTTTTTAAATAAAAAAATTTTTATGAAAAATAATTTTAAATACAAAATTAAATTTAAAAACGAAGATTTTTTTATAAACATATAATTATTCAAGATATATAAAAATATTAGTTTTAAACCATTCATACGTTTGTTAAAATAGGAAATTTATTTCTATTTATTTAAAATTTTTATATTTATTAAAAATAAAAGAAATTATTTTTTAAATAAAAAAACTTTTATGAAAAATAATTTTAAGTACAAAATTAAATTTAAAAATAAAATTTTTTTGTAAGTGTAAAGTTATTTAATATATAAAATGTTATTTATAAATTTTTTATATATTTTTTAAATAAGAAATTTATTTCTATTTGTTTAAAATTTTTATATTTATTAAAAATAAAAGAAATTATTTTTTAAATAAAAAAATTTTTATGAAAAATAATTTTAAATACAAAATTAAATTTAAAAACGAAGATTTTTTTATAAACATATAATTATTCAAGATATATAAAAATATTAGTTTTAAACCATTCATACGTTTGTTAAAATAGGAAATTTATTTCTATTTGTTTAAAATTTTTATATTTATTAAAAATAAAAGAAATTATTTTTTAAATAAAAAAACTTTTATGAAAAATAATTTTAAGTACAAAATTAAATTTAAAAATAAAATTTTTTTGTAAGTGTAAAGTTATTTAATATATAAAATGTTATTTATAAATTTTTTATATATTTTTTAAATAAGAAATTTATTTTTATTTATTTAAAATTTTTATATTTATTAAAAATAAAAAAAATTATTTTTTAAATAAAAAAATTTTTAAAATATAAATTTTATATTTTTAAAAAAATATATATATTTAATATTTTTTTTATTTATAATATATATTATTTTTAATAAATAAAAATTTATTAATTTTATAAAAAAATATTAATATATTTAAAAATATAAAATAATATTTATTATAATTATATAAAAAATATATATTTTATATATTTTTAATAAAATATGTATAAATAATATTTAAAATATTTAATATAAAATATGAAAGCTAAAAATCATCTTTTATTTTCTATAGCAAGTGCTATTTTAATAAAAAAAATAGGTATTTCTAATATTTTGAATAAAGGTCATTGGGGACATATTATCTTAGGAAGTGCTTTAAGTAGTTTTTTACCTGATATAGATCATCCTAAATCTTTTTTAGGAAAAAAAATAAAATTTATTTCTATTCCAATTTCTAGAATATTTGGTCATAGAGGAATAACTCATAGTTTATTTGCAATTTTTATTTGTTGTTTAATTTTAATAAAAAATTTAACATTAAATTTTTTAATTCCAGCAGATCTTATGCAATCAATAATTATTGGTTATATAAGTCATATTTTTGCTGATATTTTAACTCCATATGGAGTACCATTATTTTGGCCAATTTGTTGGAAATTTAAAATTCCTATTTTAAAATTTAAAAAAAATTCTAAAAAAGAAGAAATAATTTCAATAATTTTTTTATTACTTACAATTTTATATCCTTTTAATATAAAAATAATTATTAAATATTTTTTTTAAAATATTTTTATATAAATAAAAAAATATTAATATAAAATATATTATAAATATATTTTTATATGTTATATTTATATTTATTAATTAAAATAAATATAAATTATTTATTTTTTATTTTAATAAATAAATAAAAAATTTTTATGAAAAATAATTTTAAGTACAAAATTAAATTTAAAAATAAAATTTTTTTGTAAATGTAAAGTTATTTAATATACAAAATGTTATTTATAAATTTTTTATATATTTTTTAAATAAGAAATTTATTTCTATTTGTTTAAAATTTTTATATTTATTAAAAATAAAAGAAATTATTTTTTAAATAAAAAAACTTTTATGAAAAATAATTTTAAATACAAAATTAAATTTAAAAACGAAGATTTTTTTATAAACATATAATTATTCAAGATATATAAAAATATTAGTTTTAAACCATTCATACGTTTGTTAAAATAGGAAATTTATTTCTATTTGTTTAAAATTTTTATATTTATTAAAAATAAAAGAAATTATTTTTTAAATAAAAAAACTTTTATGAAAAATAATTTTAAGTACAAAATTAAATTTAAAAATAAAATTTTTTTGTAAGTGTAAAGTTATTTAATATATAAAATATTATTTATAAATTTTTTATATATTTTTTAAATAAGAAATTTATTTTTATTTATTTAAAATTTTTATATTTTTAAAATAAAAAATTTTATCCAATAAAATTTTTTTATGATAAATATATAATTTATTATTACTATTACTATTATAATTATGTACATAATATATATTATTATCATGGTTATTATAAATTTATTTATTAAATATGTCAAAATATTTTTATATATAATTTTAATTAGTATTAGTTTTAAATGTAAAATATTTTTTTTTTTTAAAAAAAAAATATTTTTTTTATGCACATTATAAACACATGTTATTAACATGTTATTAACATGTTATTAACAGGTTATTAACAAATTTCTATGTAAACTATATATTTAAAATAAAAAAAAAAAAATAATTTTTTAAATAAAAAAATTTTTATGAAAAATAATTTTAAGTACAAAATTAAATTTAAAAATAAAATTTTTTTGTAAGTGTAAAGTTATTTAATATATAAAATGTTATTTATAAATTTTTTATATATTTTTTAAATAAGAAATTTATTTTTATTTGTTTAAAATTTTTATATTTATTAAAAATAAAAGAAATTATTTTTTAAATAAAAAAATTTTTATGAAAAATAATTTTAAATACAAAATTAAATTTAAAAACGAAGATTTTTTTATAAACATATAATTATTCAAGATATATAAAAATATTAGTTTTAAACCATTCATACGTTTGTTAAAATAGGAAATTTATTTCTATTTGTTTAAAATTTTTATATTTATTAAAAATAAAAGAAATTATTTTTTAAATAAAAAAACTTTTATGAAAAATAATTTTAAGTACAAAATTAAATTTAAAAATAAAATTTTTTTGTAAGTGTAAAGTTATTTAATATATAAAATGTTATTTATAAATTTTTTATATATTTTTTAAATAAGAAATTTATTTTTATTTGTTTAAAATTTTTATATTTATTAAAAATAAAAGAAATTATTTTTTAAATAAAAAAATTTTTATGAAAAATAATTTTAAATACAAAATTAAATTTAAAAACGAAGATTTTTTTATAAACATATAATTATTCAAGATATATAAAAATATTAGTTTTAAACCATTCATACGTTTGTTAAAATAGGAAATTTATTTCTATTTGTTTAAAATTTTTATATTTATTAAAAATAAAAGAAATTATTTTTTAAATAAAAAAACTTTTATGAAAAATAATTTTAAGTACAAAATTAAATTTAAAAATAAAATTTTTTTGTAAGTGTAAAGTTATTTAATATATAAAATGTTATTTATAAATTTTTTATATATTTTTTAAATAAGAAATTTATTTCTATTTGTTTAAAATTTTTATATTTATTAAAAATAAAAGAAATTATTTTTTAAATAAAAAAACTTTTATGAAAAATAATTTTAAGTACAAAATTAAATTTAAAAATAAAATTTTTTTGTAAGTGTAAAGTTATTTAATATATAAAATGTTATTTATAAATTTTTTATATATTTTTTAAATAAGAAATTTATTTCTATTTGTTTAAAATTTTTATATTTATTAAAAATAAAAGAAATTATTTTTTAAATAAAAAAATTTTTATGAAAAATAATTTTAAATACAAAATTAAATTTAAAAACGAAGATTTTTTTATAAACATATAATTATTCAAGATATATAAAAATATTAGTTTTAAACCATTCATACGTTTGTTAAAATAGGAAATTTATTTCTATTTGTTTAAAATTTTTATATTTATTAAAAATAAAAGAAATTATTTTTTAAATAAAAAAACTTTTATGAAAAATAATTTTAAGTACAAAATTAAATTTAAAAATAAAATTTTTTTGTAAGTGTAAAGTTATTTAATATATAAAATATTATTTATAAATTTTTTATATATTTTTTAAATAAGAAATTTATTTTTATTTATTTAAAATTTTTATATTTTTAAAATAAAAAATTTTATCCAATAAAATTTTTTTATGATAAATATATAATTTATTATTACTATTACTACTATAATTATGTACATAATATATACTATTATCATGGTTATTATAAATTTATTTATTAAATATGTCAAAATATTTTTATATATAATTTTAATTAGTATTAGTTTTAAATGTAAAATATTTTTTTTTTTTAAAAAAAAAATATTTTTTTTATGCACATTATAAACACATGTTATTAACATGTTATTAACATGTTATTAACAGGTTATTAACAAATTTCTATGTAAACTATATATTTAAAATAAAAAAAAAAAAATAATTTTTTAAATAAAAAAATTTTTATGAAAAATAATTTTAAGTACAAAATTAAATTTAAAAATAAAATTTTTTTGTAAGTGTAAAGTTATTTAATATATAAAATGTTATTTATAAATTTTTTATATATTTTTTAAATAAGAAATTTATTTCTATTTGTTTAAAATTTTTATATTTATTAAAAATAAAAGAAATTATTTTTTAAATAAAAAAATTTTTATGAAAAATAATTTTAAATACAAAATTAAATTTAAAAACGAAGATTTTTTTATAAACATATAATTATTCAAGATATATAAAAATATTAGTTTTAAACCATTCATACGTTTGTTAAAATAGGAAATTTATTTCTATTTGTTTAAAATTTTTATATTTATTAAAAATAAAAGAAATTATTTTTTAAATAAAAAAACTTTTATGAAAAATAATTTTAAGTACAAAATTAAATTTAAAAATAAAATTTTTTTGTAAGTGTAAAGTTATTTAATATATAAAATATTATTTATAAATTTTTTATATATTTTTTAAATAAGAAATTTATTTCTATTTGTTTAAAATTTTTATATTTATTAAAAATAAAAGAAATTATTTTTTAAATAAAAAAATTTTTATGAAAAATAATTTTAAATACAAAATTAAATTTAAAAACGAAGATTTTTTTATAAACATATAATTATTCAAGATATATAAAAATATTAGTTTTAAACCATTCATACGTTTGTTAAAATAGGAAATTTATTTCTATTTGTTTAAAATTTTTATATTTATTAAAAATAAAAGAAATTATTTTTTAAATAAAAAAACTTTTATGAAAAATAATTTTAAGTACAAAATTAAATTTAAAAATAAAATTTTTTTGTAAGTGTAAAGTTATTTAATATATAAAATATTATTTATAAATTTTTTATATATTTTTTAAATAAGAAATTTATTTCTATTTGTTTAAAATTTTTATATTTATTAAAAATAAAAGAAATTATTTTTTAAATAAAAAAACTTTTATGAAAAATAATTTTAAATACAAAATTAAATTTAAAAACGAAGATTTTTTTATAAACATATAATTATTCAAGATATATGAAAATATTAGTTTTAAACCATTCATACGTTTGTTAAAATAGGAAATTTATTTCTATTTGTTTAAAATTTTTATATTTATTAAAAATAAAAGAAATTATTTTTTAAATAAAAAAATTTTTATGAAAAATAATTTTAAGTACAAAATTAAATTTAAAAATAAAATTTTTTTGTAAGTGTAAAGTTATTTAATATATAAAATGTTATTTATAAATTTTTTATATATTTTTTAAATAAGAAATTTATTTCTATTTGTTTAAAATTTTTATATTTATTAAAAATAAAAGAAATTATTTTTTAAATAAAAAAATTTTTATGAAAAATAATTTTAAATACAAAATTAAATTTAAAAACGAAGATTTTTTTATAAACATATAATTATTCAAGATATATAAAAATATTAGTTTTAAACCATTCATACGTTTGTTAAAATAGGAAATTTATTTCTATTTGTTTAAAATTTTTATATTTATTAAAAATAAAAGAAATTATTTTTTAAATAAAAAAACTTTTATGAAAAATAATTTTAAGTACAAAATTAAATTTAAAAATAAAATTTTTTTGTAAGTGTAAAGTTATTTAATATATAAAATATTATTTATAAATTTTTTATATATTTTTTAAATAAGAAATTTATTTCTATTTGTTTAAAATTTTTATATTTATTAAAAATAAAAGAAATTATTTTTTAAATAAAAAAATTTTTATGAAAAATAATTTTAAATACAAAATTAAATTTAAAAACGAAGATTTTTTTATAAACATATAATTATTCAAGATATATAAAAATATTAGTTTTAAACCATTCATACGTTTGTTAAAATAGGAAATTTATTTCTATTTGTTTAAAATTTTTATATTTATTAAAAATAAAAGAAATTATTTTTTAAATAAAAAAACTTTTATGAAAAATAATTTTAAGTACAAAATTAAATTTAAAAATAAAATTTTTTTGTAAGTGTAAAGTTATTTAATATATAAAATATTATTTATAAATTTTTTATATATTTTTTAAATAAGAAATTTATTTTTATTTATTTAAAATTTTTATATTTTTAAAATAAAAAATTTTATCCAATAAAATTTTTTTATGATAAATATAATTTATTATTACTATTACTACTATAATTATGTACATAATATATACTATTATCATGGTTATTATAAATTTATTTATTAAATATGTCAAAATATTTTTATATATAATTTTAATTAGTATTAGTTTTAAATGTAAAATATTTTTTTTTTTAAAAAAAAAATATTTTTTTTATGCACATTATAAACACATGTTATTAACATGTTATTAACATGTTATTAACAGGTTATTAACAAATTTCTATGTAAACTATATATTTAAAATAAAAAAAAAAAAAATAATTTTTTAAATAAAAAAATTTTTATGAAAAATAATTTTAAGTACAAAATTAAATTTAAAAATAAAATTTTTTTGTAAGTGTAAAGTTATTTAATATATAAAATGTTATTTATAAATTTTTTATATATTTTTTAAATAAGAAATTTATTTCTATTTGTTTAAAATTTTTATATTTATTAAAAATAAAAGAAATTATTTTTTAAATAAAAAAATTTTTATGAAAAATAATTTTAAATACAAAATTAAATTTAAAAACGAAGATTTTTTTATAAACATATAATTATTCAAGATATATGAAAATATTAGTTTTAAACCATTCATACGTTTGTTAAAATAGGAAATTTATTTCTATTTGTTTAAAATTTTTATATTTATTAAAAATAAAAGAAATTATTTTTTAAATAAAAAAATTTTTATGAAAAATAATTTTAAGTACAAAATTAAATTTAAAAATAAAATTTTTTTGTAAGTGTAAAGTTATTTAATATATAAAATGTTATTTATAAATTTTTTATATATTTTTTAAATAAGAAATTTATTTCTATTTGTTTAAAATTTTTATATTTATTAAAAATAAAAGAAATTATTTTTTAAATAAAAAAACTTTTATGAAAAATAATTTTAAATACAAAATTAAATTTAAAAACGAAGATTTTTTTATAAACATATAATTATTCAAGATATATGAAAATATTAGTTTTAAACCATTCATACGTTTGTTAAAATAGGAAATTTATTTCTATTTGTTTAAAATTTTTATATTTATTAAAAATAAAAGAAATTATTTTTTAAATAAAAAAATTTTTATGAAAAATAATTTTAAATACAAAATTAAATTTAAAAACGAAGATTTTTTTATAAACATATAATTATTCAAGATATATAAAAATATTAGTTTTAAACCATTCATACGTTTGTTAAAATAGGAAATTTATTTCTATTTGTTTAAAATTTTTATATTTATTAAAAATAAAAGAAATTATTTTTTAAATAAAAAAACTTTTATGAAAAATTTTTAAATATAAAATTAAATTTAAAAACGAAGATTTTTTTATAAACATATAATTATTCAAGATATATAAAAATATTAGTTTTAAACCATTCATACGTTTGTTAAAATAGGAAATTTATTTCTATTTGTTTAAAATTTTTATATTTATTAAAAATAAAAGAAATTATTTTTTAAATAAAAAAACTTTTATGAAAAATAATTTTAAGTACAAAATTAAATTTAAAAATAAAATTTTTTTGTAAGTGTAAAGTTATTTAATATATAAAATATTATTTATAAATTTTTTATATATTTTTTAAATAAGAAATTTATTTTTATTTATTTAAAATTTTTATATTTTTAAAATAAAAAATTTTATCCAATAAAATTTTTTTATGATAAATATATAATTTATTATTACTATTACTACTATAATTATGTACATAATATATACTATTATCATGGTTATTATAAATTTATTTATTAAATATGTCAAAATATTTTTATATATAATTTTAATTAGTATTAGTTTTAAATGTAAAATATTTTTTTTTTTTAAAAAAAAAATATTTTTTTTATGCACATTATAAACACATGTTATTAACATGTTATTAACATGTTATTAACAGGTTATTAACAAATTTCTATGTAAACTATATATTTAAAATAAAAAAAAAAAAATAATTTTTTAAATAAAAAAATTTTTATGAAAAATAATTTTAAGTACAAAATTAAATTTAAAAATAAAATTTTTTTGTAAGTGTAAAGTTATTTAATATATAAAATGTTATTTATAAATTTTTTATATATTTTTTAAATAAGAAATTTATTTCTATTTGTTTAAAATTTTTATATTTATTAAAAATAAAAGAAATTATTTTTTAAATAAAAAAATTTTTATGAAAAATAATTTTAAATACAAAATTAAATTTAAAAACGAAGATTTTTTTATAAACATATAATTATTCAAGATATATGAAAATATTAGTTTTAAACCATTCATACGTTTGTTAAAATAGGAAATTTATTTCTATTTGTTTAAAATTTTTATATTTATTAAAAATAAAAGAAATTATTTTTTAAATAAAAAAATTTTTATGAAAAATAATTTTAAGTACAAAATTAAATTTAAAAATAAAATTTTTTTGTAAGTGTAAAGTTATTTAATATATAAAATGTTATTTATAAATTTTTTATATATTTTTTAAATAAGAAATTTATTTCTATTTGTTTAAAATTTTTATATTTATTAAAAATAAAAAAAATTATTTTTTAAATAAAAAAATTTTTATGAAAAATAATTTTAAATACAAAATTAAATTTAAAAACGAAGATTTTTTTATAAACATATAATTATTCAAGATATATGAAAATATTAGTTTTAAACCATTCATACGTTTGTTAAAATAGGAAATTTATTTCTATTTGTTTAAAATTTTTATATTTATTAAAAATAAAAGAAATTATTTTTTAAATAAAAAAATTTTTATGAAAAATAATTTTAAGTACAAAATTAAATTTAAAAATAAAATTTTTTTGTAAGTGTAAAGTTATTTAATATATAAAATGTTATTTATAAATTTTTTATATATTTTTTAAATAAGAAATTTATTTCTATTTGTTTAAAATTTTTATATTTATTAAAAATAAAAGAAATTATTTTTTAAATAAAAAAATTTTTATGAAAAATAATTTTAAATACAAAATTAAATTTAAAAACGAAGATTTTTTTATAAACATATAATTATTCAAGATATATGAAAATATTAGTTTTAAACCATTCATACGTTTGTTAAAATAGGAAATTTATTTCTATTTGTTTAAAATTTTTATATTTATTAAAAATAAAAGAAATTATTTTTTAAATAAAAAAATTTTTATGAAAAATAATTTTAAGTACAAAATTAAATTTAAAAATAAAATTTTTTTGTAAGTGTAAAGTTATTTAATATATAAAATGTTATTTATAAATTTTTTATATATTTTTTAAATAAGAAATTTATTTCTATTTGTTTAAAATTTTTATATTTATTAAAAATAAAAGAAATTATTTTTTAAATAAAAAAACTTTTATGAAAAATAATTTTAAATACAAAATTAAATTTAAAAACGAAGATTTTTTTATAAACATATAATTATTCAAGATATATGAAAATATTAGTTTTAAACCATTCATACGTTTGTTAAAATAGGAAATTTATTTCTATTTGTTTAAAATTTTTATATTTATTAAAAATAAAAGAAATTATTTTTTAAATAAAAAAATTTTTATGAAAAATAATTTTAAGTACAAAATTAAATTTAAAAATAAAATTTTTTTGTAAGTGTAAAGTTATTTAATATATAAAATGTTATTTATAAATTTTTTATATATTTTTTAAATAAGAAATTTATTTCTATTTGTTTAAAATTTTTATATTTATTAAAAATAAAAGAAATTATTTTTTAAATAAAAAAATTTTTATGAAAAATAATTTTAAATACAAAATTAAATTTAAAAACGAAGATTTTTTTATAAACATATAATTATTCAAGATATATAAAAATATTAGTTTTAAACCATTCATACGTTTGTTAAAATAGGAAATTTATTTCTATTTGTTTAAAATTTTTATATTTATTAAAAATAAAAGAAATTATTTTTTAAATAAAAAAACTTTTATGAAAAATAATTTTAAGTACAAAATTAAATTTAAAAATAAAATTTTTTTGTAAGTGTAAAGTTATTTAATATATAAAATATTATTTATAAATTTTTTATATATTTTTTAAATAAGAAATTTATTTTTATTTATTTAAAATTTTTATATTTTTAAAATAAAAAATTTTATCCAATAAAATTTTTTTATGATAAATATATAATTTATTATTACTATTACTACTATAATTATGTACATAATATATACTATTATCATGGTTATTATAAATTTATTTATTAAATATGTCAAAATATTTTTATATATAATTTTAATTAGTATTAGTTTTAAATGTAAAATATTTTTTTTTTTTAAAAAAAAAATATTTTTTTTATGCACATTATAAACACATGTTATTAACATGTTATTAACATGTTATTAACAGGTTATTAACAAATTTCTATGTAAACTATATATTTAAAATAAAAAAAAAAAAATAATTTTTTAAATAAAAAAATTTTTATGAAAAATAATTTTAAGTACAAAATTAAATTTAAAAATAAAATTTTTTTGTAAGTGTAAAGTTATTTAATATATAAAATGTTATTTATAAATTTTTTATATATTTTTTAAATAAGAAATTTATTTCTATTTGTTTAAAATTTTTATATTTATTAAAAATAAAAGAAATTATTTTTTAAATAAAAAAATTTTTATGAAAAATAATTTTAAATACAAAATTAAATTTAAAAACGAAGATTTTTTTATAAACATATAATTATTCAAGATATATAAAAATATTAGTTTTAAACCATTCATACGTTTGTTAAAATAGGAAATTTATTTCTATTTATTTAAAATTTTTATATTTATTAAAAATAAAAGAAATTATTTTTTAAATAAAAAAACTTTTATGAAAAATAATTTTAAGTACAAAATTAAATTTAAAAATAAAATTTTTTTGTAAGTGTAAAGTTATTTAATATATAAAATGTTATTTATAAATTTTTTATATATTTTTTAAATAAGAAATTTATTTCTATTTGTTTAAAATTTTTATATTTATTAAAAATAAAAAAAATTATTTTTTAAATAAAAAAATTTTTATGAAAAATAATTTTAAATATAAAATTAAATTTAAAAACGAAGATTTTTTTATAAACATATAATTATTCAAGATATATAAAAATATTAGTTTTAAACCATTCATACGTTTGTTAAAATAGGAAATTTATTTCTATTTATTTAAAATTTTTATATTTATTAAAAATAAAAGAAATTATTTTTTAAATAAAAAAACTTTTATGAAAAATAATTTTAAGTACAAAATTAAATTTAAAAATAAAATTTTTTTGTAAGTGTAAAGTTATTTAATATATAAAATATTATTTATAAATTTTTTATATATTTTTTAAATAAGAAATTTATTTCTATTTGTTTAAAATTTTTATATTTATTAAAAATAAAAGAAATTATTTTTTAAATAAAAAAATTTTTATGAAAAATAATTTTAAATACAAAATTAAATTTAAAAACGAAGATTTTTTTATAAACATATAATTATTCAAGATATATAAAAATATTAGTTTTAAACCATTCATACGTTTGTTAAAATAGGAAATTTATTTCTATTTGTTTAAAATTTTTATATTTATTAAAAATAAAAGAAATTATTTTTTAAATAAAAAAACTTTTATGAAAAATAATTTTAAGTACAAAATTAAATTTAAAAATAAAATTTTTTTGTAAGTGTAAAGTTATTTAATATATAAAATATTATTTATAAATTTTTTATATATTTTTTAAATAAGAAATTTATTTTTATTTGTTTAAAATTTTTATATTTATTAAAAATAAAAGAAATTATATTATTTTTTAAATAAAAAAATTTTTATGAAAAATAATTTTAAGTACAAAATTAAATTTAAAAATAAAATTTTTTTGTAAGTGTAAAGTTATTTAATATATAAAATGTTATTTATAAATTTTTTATATATTTTTTAAATAAGAAATTTATTTCTATTTGTTTAAAATTTTTATATTTATTAAAAATAAAAGAAATTATTTTTTAAATAAAAAAATTTTTATGAAAAATAATTTTAAATACAAAATTAAATTTAAAAACGAAGATTTTTTTATAAACATATAATTATTCAAGATATATAAAAATATTAGTTTTAAACCATTCATACGTTTGTTAAAATAGGAAATTTATTTCTATTTGTTTAAAATTTTTATATTTATTAAAAATAAAAGAAATTATTTTTTAAATAAAAAAACTTTTATGAAAAATAATTTTAAGTACAAAATTAAATTTAAAAATAAAATTTTTTTGTAAGTGTAAAGTTATTTAATATATAAAATATTATTTATAAATTTTTTATATATTTTTTAAATAAGAAATTTATTTTTATTTATTTAAAATTTTTATATTTTTAAAATAAAAAATTTTATCCAATAAAATTTTTTTATGATAAATATATAATTTATTATTACTATTACTACTATAATTATGTACATAATATATACTATTATCATGGTTATTATAAATTTATTTATTAAATATGTCAAAATATTTTTATATATAATTTTAATTAGTATTAGTTTTAAATGTAAAATATTTTTTTTTTTTAAAAAAAAAATATTTTTTTTATGCACATTATAAACACATGTTATTAACATGTTATTAACATGTTATTAACAGGTTATTAACAAATTTCTATGTAAACTATATATTTAAAATAAAAAAAAAAAAATAATTTTTTAAATAAAAAAATTTTTATGAAAAATAATTTTAAGTACAAAATTAAATTTAAAAATAAAATTTTTTGTAAGTGTAAAGTTATTTAATATATAAAATGTTATTTATAAATTTTTTATATATTTTTTAAATAAGAAATTTATTTCTATTTGTTTAAAATTTTTATATTTATTAAAAATAAAAGAAATTATTTTTTAAATAAAAAAATTTTTATGAAAAATAATTTTAAATACAAAATTAAATTTAAAAACGAAGATTTTTTTATAAACATATAATTATTCAAGATATATAAAAATATTAGTTTTAAACCATTCATACGTTTGTTAAAATAGGAAATTTATTTCTATTTGTTTAAAATTTTTATATTTATTAAAAATAAAAGAAATTATTTTTTAAATAAAAAAACTTTTATGAAAAATAATTTTAAGTACAAAATTAAATTTAAAAATAAAATTTTTTTGTAAGTGTAAAGTTATTTAATATATAAAATGTTATTTATAAATTTTTTATATATTTTTTAAATAAGAAATTTATTTCTATTTGTTTAAAATTTTTATATTTATTAAAAATAAAAGAAATTATTTTTTAAATAAAAAAATTTTTATGAAAAATAATTTTAAATACAAAATTAAATTTAAAAACGAAGATTTTTTTATAAACATATAATTATTCAAGATATATAAAAATATTAGTTTTAAACCATTCATACGTTTGTTAAAATAGGAAATTTATTTCTATTTGTTTAAAATTTTTATATTTATTAAAAATAAAAGAAATTATTTTTTAAATAAAAAAACTTTTATGAAAAATAATTTTAAATACAAAATTAAATTTAAAAACGAAGATTTTTTTATAAACATATAATTATTCAAGATATATGAAAATATTAGTTTTAAACCATTCATACGTTTGTTAAAATAGGAAATTTATTTCTATTTGTTTAAAATTTTTATATTTATTAAAAATAAAAGAAATTATTTTTTAAATAAAAAAATTTTTATGAAAAATAATTTTAAGTACAAAATTAAATTTAAAAATAAAATTTTTTTGTAAGTGTAAAGTTATTTAATATATAAAATGTTATTTATAAATTTTTTATATATTTTTTAAATAAGAAATTTATTTCTATTTGTTTAAAATTTTTATATTTATTAAAAATAAAAGAAATTATTTTTTAAATAAAAAAATTTTTATGAAAAATAATTTTAAATACAAAATTAAATTTAAAAACGAAGATTTTTTTATAAACATATAATTATTCAAGATATATAAAAATATTAGTTTTAAACCATTCATACGTTTGTTAAAATAGGAAATTTATTTCTATTTGTTTAAAATTTTTATATTTATTAAAAATAAAAGAAATTATTTTTTAAATAAAAAAACTTTTATGAAAAATAATTTTAAGTACAAAATTAAATTTAAAAATAAAATTTTTTTGTAAGTGTAAAGTTATTTAATATATAAAATATTATTTATAAATTTTTTATATATTTTTTAAATAAGAAATTTATTTTTATTTATTTAAAATTTTTATATTTTTAAAATAAAAAATTTTATCCAATAAAATTTTTTTATGATAAATATATAATTTATTATTACTATTACTACTATAATTATGTACATAATATATACTATTATCATGGTTATTATAAATTTATTTATTAAATATGTCAAAATATTTTTATATATAATTTTAATTAGTATTAGTTTTAAATGTAAAATATTTTTTTTTTTTAAAAAAAAAATATTTTTTTTATGCACATTATAAACACATGTTATTAACATGTTATTAACATGTTATTAACAGGTTATTAACAAATTTCTATGTAAACTATATATTTAAAATAAAAAAAAAAAAATAATTTTTTAAATAAAAAAATTTTTATGAAAAATAATTTTAAGTACAAAATTAAATTTAAAAATAAAATTTTTTTGTAAGTGTAAAGTTATTTAATATATAAAATGTTATTTATAAATTTTTTATATATTTTTTAAATAAGAAATTTATTTCTATTTGTTTAAAATTTTTATATTTATTAAAAATAAAAGAAATTATTTTTTAAATAAAAAAATTTTTATGAAAAATAATTTTAAATACAAAATTAAATTTAAAAACGAAGATTTTTTTATAAACATATAATTATTCAAGATATATGAAAATATTAGTTTTAAACCATTCATACGTTTGTTAAAATAGGAAATTTATTTCTATTTGTTTAAAATTTTTATATTTATTAAAAATAAAAGAAATTATTTTTTAAATAAAAAAATTTTTATGAAAAATAATTTTAAGTACAAAATTAAATTTAAAAATAAAATTTTTTTGTAAGTGTAAAGTTATTTAATATATAAAATGTTATTTATAAATTTTTTATATATTTTTTAAATAAGAAATTTATTTCTATTTGTTTAAAATTTTTATATTTATTAAAAATAAAAAAAATTATTTTTTAAATAAAAAAATTTTTATGAAAAATAATTTTAAATACAAAATTAAATTTAAAAACGAAGATTTTTTTATAAACATATAATTATTCAAGATATATGAAAATATTAGTTTTAAACCATTCATACGTTTGTTAAAATAGGAAATTTATTTCTATTTGTTTAAAATTTTTATATTTATTAAAAATAAAAGAAATTATTTTTTAAATAAAAAAATTTTTATGAAAAATAATTTTAAGTACAAAATTAAATTTAAAAATAAAATTTTTTTGTAAGTGTAAAGTTATTTAATATATAAAATGTTATTTATAAATTTTTTATATATTTTTTAAATAAGAAATTTATTTCTATTTGTTTAAAATTTTTATATTTATTAAAAATAAAAGAAATTATTTTTTAAATAAAAAAATTTTTATGAAAAATAATTTTAAATACAAAATTAAATTTAAAAACGAAGATTTTTTTATAAACATATAATTATTCAAGATATATGAAAATATTAGTTTTAAACCATTCATACGTTTGTTAAAATAGGAAATTTATTTCTATTTGTTTAAAATTTTTATATTTATTAAAAATAAAAGAAATTATTTTTTAAATAAAAAAATTTTTATGAAAAATAATTTTAAGTACAAAATTAAATTTAAAAATAAAATTTTTTTGTAAGTGTAAAGTTATTTAATATATAAAATGTTATTTATAAATTTTTTATATATTTTTTAAATAAGAAATTTATTTCTATTTGTTTAAAATTTTTATATTTATTAAAAATAAAAAAAATTATTTTTTAAATAAAAAAATTTTTATGAAAAATAATTTTAAATACAAAATTAAATTTAAAAACGAAGATTTTTTTATAAACATATAATTATTCAAGATATATGAAAATATTAGTTTTAAACCATTCATACGTTTGTTAAAATAGGAAATTTATTTCTATTTGTTTAAAATTTTTATATTTATTAAAAATAAAAGAAATTATTTTTTAAATAAAAAAATTTTTATGAAAAATAATTTTAAGTACAAAATTAAATTTAAAAATAAAATTTTTTTGTAAGTGTAAAGTTATTTAATATATAAAATGTTATTTATAAATTTTTTATATATTTTTTAAATAAGAAATTTATTTCTATTTGTTTAAAATTTTTATATTTATTAAAAATAAAAAAAATTATTTTTTAAATAAAAAAATTTTTATGAAAAATAATTTTAAATACAAAATTAAATTTAAAAACGAAGATTTTTTTATAAACATATAATTATTCAAGATATATAAAAATATTAGTTTTAAACCATTCATACGTTTGTTAAAATAGGAAATTTATTTCTATTTATTTAAAATTTTTATATTTATTAAAAATAAAAGAAATTATTTTTTAAATAAAAAAACTTTTATGAAAAATAATTTTAAGTACAAAATTAAATTTAAAAATAAAATTTTTTTGTAAGTGTAAAGTTATTTAATATATAAAATATTATTTATAAATTTTTTATATATTTTTTAAATAAGAAATTTATTTTTATTTATTTAAAATTTTTATATTTTTAAAATAAAAAATTTTATCCAATAAAATTTTTTTATGATAAATATATAATTTATTATTACTATTACTACTATAATTATGTACATAATATATACTATTATCATGGTTATTATAAATTTATTTATTAAATATGTCAAAATATTTTTATATATAATTTTAATTAGTATTAGTTTTAAATGTAAAATATTTTTTTTTTTTAAAAAAAAAATATTTTTTTTATGCACATTATAAACACATGTTATTAACATGTTATTAACATGTTATTAACAGGTTATTAACAAATTTCTATGTAAACTATATATTTAAAATAAAAAAAAAAAAATAATTTTTTAAATAAAAAAATTTTTATGAAAAATAATTTTAAGTACAAAATTAAATTTAAAAATAAAATTTTTTTGTAAGTGTAAAGTTATTTAATATATAAAATGTTATTTATAAATTTTTTATATATTTTTTAAATAAGAAATTTATTTCTATTTGTTTAAAATTTTTATATTTATTAAAAATAAAAGAAATTATTTTTTAAATAAAAAAATTTTTATGAAAAATAATTTTAAATACAAAATTAAATTTAAAAACGAAGATTTTTTTATAAACATATAATTATTCAAGATATATAAAAATATTAGTTTTAAACCATTCATACGTTTGTTAAAATAGGAAATTTATTTCTATTTGTTTAAAATTTTTATATTTATTAAAAATAAAAGAAATTATTTTTTAAATAAAAAAACTTTTATGAAAAATAATTTTAAGTACAAAATTAAATTTAAAAATAAAATTTTTTTGTAAGTGTAAAGTTATTTAATATATAAAATATTATTTATAAATTTTTTATATATTTTTTAAATAAGAAATTTATTTTTATTTATTTAAAATTTTTATATTTATTAAAAATAAAAGAAATTATTTTTTAAATAAAAAAATTTTTATGAAAAATAATTTTAAATACAAAATTAAATTTAAAAACGAAGATTTTTTTATAAACATATAATTATTCAAGATATATAAAAATATTAGTTTTAAACCATTCATACGTTTGTTAAAATAGGAAATTTATTTCTATTTGTTTAAAATTTTTATATTTATTAAAAATAAAAGAAATTATTTTTTAAATAAAAAAACTTTTATGAAAAATAATTTTAAGTACAAAATTAAATTTAAAAATAAAATTTTTTTGTAAGTGTAAAGTTATTTAATATATAAAATGTTATTTATAAATTTTTTATATATTTTTTAAATAAGAAATTTATTTCTATTTGTTTAAAATTTTTATATTTATTAAAAATAAAAGAAATTATTTTTTAAATAAAAAAATTTTTATGAAAAATAATTTTAAATACAAAATTAAATTTAAAAACGAAGATTTTTTTATAAACATATAATTATTCAAGATATATAAAAATATTAGTTTTAAACCATTCATACGTTTGTTAAAATAGGAAATTTATTTCTATTTGTTTAAAATTTTTATATTTATTAAAAATAAAAGAAATTATTTTTTAAATAAAAAAACTTTTATGAAAAATAATTTTAAATACAAAATTAAATTTAAAAACGAAGATTTTTTTATAAACATATAATTATTCAAGATATATGAAAATATTAGTTTTAAACCATTCATACGTTTGTTAAAATAGGAAATTTATTTCTATTTGTTTAAAATTTTTATATTTATTAAAAATAAAAGAAATTATTTTTTAAATAAAAAAATTTTTATGAAAAATAATTTTAAGTACAAAATTAAATTTAAAAATAAAATTTTTTTGTAAGTGTAAAGTTATTTAATATATAAAATGTTATTTATAAATTTTTTATATATTTTTTAAATAAGAAATTTATTTCTATTTGTTTAAAATTTTTATATTTATTAAAAATAAAAGAAATTATTTTTTAAATAAAAAAACTTTTATGAAAAATAATTTTAAGTACAAAATTAAATTTAAAAATAAAATTTTTTTGTAAGTGTAAAGTTATTTAATATATAAAATGTTATTTATAAATTTTTTATATATTTTTTAAATAAGAAATTTATTTCTATTTGTTTAAAATTTTTATATTTATTAAAAATAAAAGAAATTATTTTTTAAATAAAAAAATTTTTATGAAAAATAATTTTAAATACAAAATTAAATTTAAAAACGAAGATTTTTTTATAAACATATAATTATTCAAGATATATAAAAATATTAGTTTTAAACCATTCATACGTTTGTTAAAATAGGAAATTTATTTCTATTTGTTTAAAATTTTTATATTTATTAAAAATAAAAGAAATTATTTTTTAAATAAAAAAACTTTTATGAAAAATAATTTTAAGTACAAAATTAAATTTAAAAATAAAATTTTTTTGTAAGTGTAAAGTTATTTAATATATAAAATATTATTTATAAATTTTTTATATATTTTTTAAATAAGAAATTTATTTTTATTTATTTAAAATTTTTATATTTTTAAAATAAAAAATTTTATCCAATAAAATTTTTTTATGATAAATATATAATTTATTATTACTATTACTACTATAATTATGTACATAATATATACTATTATCATGGTTATTATAAATTTATTTATTAAATATGTCAAAATATTTTTATATATAATTTTAATTAGTATTAGTTTTAAATGTAAAATATTTTTTTTTTTTAAAAAAAAAATATTTTTTTTATGCACATTATAAACACATGTTATTAACATGTTATTAACATGTTATTAACAGGTTATTAACAAATTTCTATGTAAACTATATATTTAAAATAAAAAAAAAAAAATAATTTTTTAAATAAAAAAATTTTTATGAAAAATAATTTTAAGTACAAAATTAAATTTAAAAATAAAATTTTTTTGTAAGTGTAAAGTTATTTAATATATAAAATGTTATTTATAAATTTTTTATATATTTTTTAAATAAGAAATTTATTTCTATTTGTTTAAAATTTTTATATTTATTAAAAATAAAAAAAATTATTTTTTAAATAAAAAAATTTTTATGAAAAATAATTTTAAATACAAAATTAAATTTAAAAACGAAGATTTTTTTATAAACATATAATTATTCAAGATATATAAAAATATTAGTTTTAAACCATTCATACGTTTGTTAAAATAAGAAATTTATTTCTATTTGTTTAAAATTTTTATATTTATTAAAAAAAAAAGAAATTATTTTTTAAATAAAAAAATTTTTATGAAAAATAATTTTAAATACAAAATTAAATTTAAAAACGAAGATTTTTTTATAAACATATAATTATTCAAGATATATGAAAATATTAGTTTTAAACCATTCATACGTTTGTTAAAATAGGAAATTTATTTCTATTTGTTTAAAATTTTTATATTTATTAAAAATAAAAGAAATTATTTTTTAAATAAAAAAATTTTTATGAAAAATAATTTTAAGTACAAAATTAAATTTAAAAATAAAATTTTTTTGTAAGTGTAAAGTTATTTAATATATAAAATGTTATTTATAAATTTTTTATATATTTTTTAAATAAGAAATTTATTTCTATTTGTTTAAAATTTTTATATTTATTAAAAATAAAAAAAATTATTTTTTAAATAAAAAAATTTTTATGAAAAATAATTTTAAATACAAAATTAAATTTAAAAACGAAGATTTTTTTATAAACATATAATTATTCAAGATATATAAAAATATTAGTTTTAAACCATTTATACGTTTGTTAAAATAGGAAATTTATTTCTATTTGTTTAAAATTTTTATATTTATTAAAAATAAAAGAAATTATTTTTTAAATAAAAAAATTTTTATGAAAAATAATTTTAAGTACAAAATTAAATTTAAAAATAAAATTTTTTTGTAAGTGTAAAGTTATTTAATATATAAAATGTTATTTATAAATTTTTTATATATTTTTTAAATAAGAAATTTATTTCTATTTGTTTAAAATTTTTATATTTATTAAAAATAAAAAAAATTATTTTTTAAATAAAAAAATTTTTATGAAAAATAATTTTAAATACAAAATTAAATTTAAAAACGAAGATTTTTTTATAAACATATAATTATTCAAGATATATAAAAATATTAGTTTTAAACCATTCATACGTTTGTTAAAATAGGAAATTTATTTCTATTTGTTTAAAATTTTTATATTTATTAAAAATAAAAGAAATTATTTTTTAAATAAAAAAACTTTTATGAAAAATAATTTTAAGTACAAAATTAAATTTAAAAATAAAATTTTTTTGTAAGTGTAAAGTTATTTAATATATAAAATGTTATTTATAAATTTTTTATATATTTTTTAAATAAGAAATTTATTTCTATTTGTTTAAAATTTTTATATTTATTAAAAATAAAAGAAATTATTTTTTAAATAAAAAAATTTTTATGAAAAATAATTTTAAATACAAAATTAAATTTAAAAACGAAGATTTTTTTATAAACATATAATTATTCAAGATATATAAAAATATTAGTTTTAAACCATTCATACGTTTGTTAAAATAGGAAATTTATTTCTATTTGTTTAAAATTTTTATATTTATTAAAAATAAAAGAAATTATTTTTTAAATAAAAAAACTTTTATGAAAAATAATTTTAAGTACAAAATTAAATTTAAAAATAAAATTTTTTTGTAAGTGTAAAGTTATTTAATATATAAAATATTATTTATAAATTTTTTATATATTTTTTAAATAAGAAATTTATTTTTATTTATTTAAAATTTTTATATTTTTAAAATAAAAAATTTTATCCAATAAAATTTTTTTATGATAAATATATAATTTATTATTACTATTACTACTATAATTATGTACATAATATATACTATTATCATGGTTATTATAAATTTATTTATTAAATATGTCAAAATATTTTTATATATAATTTTAATTAGTATTAGTTTTAAATGTAAAATATTTTTTTTTTTTAAAAAAAAAATATTTTTTTTATGCACATTATAAACACATGTTATTAACATGTTATTAACATGTTATTAACAGGTTATTAACAAATTTCTATGTAAACTATATATTTAAAATAAAAAAAAAAAAATAATTTTTTAAATAAAAAAATTTTTATGAAAAATAATTTTAAGTACAAAATTAAATTTAAAAATAAAATTTTTTTGTAAGTGTAAAGTTATTTAATATATAAAATGTTATTTATAAATTTTTTATATATTTTTTAAATAAGAAATTTATTTCTATTTGTTTAAAATTTTTATATTTATTAAAAATAAAAGAAATTATTTTTTAAATAAAAAAATTTTTATGAAAAATAATTTTAAATACAAAATTAAATTTAAAAACGAAGATTTTTTTATAAACATATAATTATTCAAGATATATAAAAATATTAGTTTTAAACCATTCATACGTTTGTTAAAATAGGAAATTTATTTCTATTTGTTTAAAATTTTTATATTTATTAAAAATAAAAGAAATTATTTTTTAAATAAAAAAACTTTTATGAAAAATAATTTTAAGTACAAAATTAAATTTAAAAACGAAGATTTTTTTATAAACATATAATTATTCAAGATATATGAAAATATTAGTTTTAAACCATTCATACGTTTGTTAAAATAGGAAATTTATTTCTATTTGTTTAAAATTTTTATATTTATTAAAAATAAAAGAAATTATTTTTTAAATAAAAAAATTTTTATGAAAAATAATTTTAAGTACAAAATTAAATTTAAAAATAAAATTTTTTTGTAAGTGTAAAGTTATTTAATATATAAAATGTTATTTATAAATTTTTTATATATTTTTTAAATAAGAAATTTATTTTTATTTGTTTAAAATTTTTATATTTATTAAAAATAAAAAAAATTATTTTTTAAATAAAAAAATTTTTATGAAAAATAATTTTAAGTACAAAATTAAATTTAAAAATAAAATTTTTTTGTAAGTGTAAAGTTATTTAATATATAAAATGTTATTTATAAATTTTTTATATATTTTTTAAATAAGAAATTTATTTCTATTTGTTTAAAATTTTTATATTTATTAAAAATAAAAGAAATTATTTTTTAAATAAAAAAATTTTTATGAAAAATAATTTTAAATACAAAATTAAATTTAAAAACGAAGATTTTTTTATAAACATATAATTATTCAAGATATATAAAAATATTAGTTTTAAACCATTCATACGTTTGTTAAAATAGGAAATTTATTTCTATTTGTTTAAAATTTTTATATTTATTAAAAATAAAAGAAATTATTTTTTAAATAAAAAAATTTTTATGAAAAATAATTTTAAGTACAAAATTAAATTTAAAAATAAAATTTTTTTGTAAGTGTAAAGTTATTTAATATATAAAATGTTATTTATAAATTTTTTATATATTTTTTAAATAAGAAATTTATTTCTATTTGTTTAAAATTTTTATATTTATTAAAAATAAAAGAAATTATTTTTTAAATAAAAAAATTTTTATGAAAAATAATTTTAAATACAAAATTAAATTTAAAAACGAAGATTTTTTTATAAACATATAATTATTCAAGATATATAAAAATATTAGTTTTAAACCATTCATACGTTTGTTAAAATAGGAAATTTATTTCTATTTGTTTAAAATTTTTATATTTATTAAAAATAAAAGAAATTATTTTTTAAATAAAAAAACTTTTATGAAAAATAATTTTAAGTACAAAATTAAATTTAAAAATAAAATTTTTTTGTAAGTGTAAAGTTATTTAATATATAAAATATTATTTATAAATTTTTTATATATTTTTTAAATAAGAAATTTATTTTTATTTATTTAAAATTTTTATATTTTTAAAATAAAAAATTTTATCCAATAAAATTTTTTTATGATAAATATATAATTTATTATTACTATTACTACTATAATTATGTACATAATATATACTATTATCATGGTTATTATAAATTTATTTATTAAATATGTCAAAATATTTTTATATATAATTTTAATTAGTATTAGTTTTAAATGTAAAATATTTTTTTTTTTTAAA
The DNA here is from genome assembly GCA_963513935.1 of Aphrophora alni. Lineage (NCBI taxonomy): Eukaryota > Metazoa > Arthropoda > Insecta > Hemiptera > Aphrophoridae > Aphrophora > Aphrophora alni. The sequence goes on from CAUPSG010000576.1 coordinate 37,173, forward strand.
AAAAAAATATTTTTTTTATGCACATTATAAACACATGTTATTAACATGTTATTAACATGTTATTAACAGGTTATTAACAAATTTCTATGTAAACTATATATTTAAAATAAAAAAAAAAAAATAATTTTTTAAATAAAAAAATTTTTATGAAAAATAATTTTAAGTACAAAATTAAATTTAAAAATAAAATTTTTTTGTAAGTGTAAAGTTATTTAATATATAAAATGTTATTTATAAATTTTTTATATATTTTTTAAATAAGAAATTTATTTCTATTTGTTTAAAATTTTTATATTTATTAAAAATAAAAGAAATTATTTTTTAAATAAAAAAATTTTTATGAAAAATAATTTTAAATACAAAATTAAATTTAAAAACGAAGATTTTTTTATAAACATATAATTATTCAAGATATATAAAAATATTAGTTTTAAACCATTCATACGTTTGTTAAAATAAGAAATTTATTTCTATTTGTTTAAAATTTTTATATTTATTAAAAATAAAAGAAATTATTTTTTAAATAAAAAAACTTTTATGAAAAATAATTTTAAGTACAAAATTAAATTTAAAAACGAAGATTTTTTTATAAACATATAATTATTCAAGATATATGAAAATATTAGTTTTAAACCATTCATACGTTTGTTAAAATAGGAAATTTATTTCTATTTGTTTAAAATTTTTATATTTATTAAAAATAAAAGAAATTATTTTTTAAATAAAAAAATTTTTATGAAAAATAATTTTAAGTACAAAATTAAATTTAAAAATAAAATTTTTTTGTAAGTGTAAAGTTATTTAATATATAAAATGTTATTTATAAATTTTTTATATATTTTTTAAATAAGAAATTTATTTTTATTTGTTTAAAATTTTTATATTTATTAAAAATAAAAAAAATTATTTTTTAAATAAAAAAATTTTTATGAAAAATAATTTTAAGTACAAAATTAAATTTAAAAATAAAATTTTTTTGTAAGTGTAAAGTTATTTAATATATAAAATGTTATTTATAAATTTTTTATATATTTTTTAAATAAGAAATTTATTTCTATTTGTTTAAAATTTTTATATTTATTAAAAATAAAAGAAATTATTTTTTAAATAAAAAAATTTTTATGAAAAATAATTTTAAATACAAAATTAAATTTAAAAACGAAGATTTTTTTATAAACATATAATTATTCAAGATATATAAAAATATTAGTTTTAAACCATTCATACGTTTGTTAAAATAGGAAATTTATTTCTATTTGTTTAAAATTTTTATATTTATTAAAAATAAAAGAAATTATTTTTTAAATAAAAAAATTTTTATGAAAATAATTTTAAGTACAAAATTAAATTTAAAAATAAAATTTTTTTGTAAGTGTAAAGTTATTTAATATATAAAAATGTTATTTATAAATTTTTTATATATTTTTTAAATAAGAAATTTATTTCTATTTGTTTAAAATTTTTATATTTATTAAAAATAAAAGAAATTATTTTTTAAATAAAAAAATTTTTATGAAAAATAATTTTAAATACAAAATTAAATTTAAAAACGAAGATTTTTTTATAAACATATAATTATTCAAGATATATAAAAATATTAGTTTTAAACCATTCATACGTTTGTTAAAATAGGAAATTTATTTCTATTTGTTTAAAATTTTTATATTTATTAAAAATAAAAGAAATTATTTTTTAAATAAAAAAACTTTTATGAAAAATAATTTTAAGTACAAAATTAAATTTAAAAATAAAATTTTTTTGTAAGTGTAAAGTTATTTAATATATAAAATATTATTTATAAATTTTTTATATATTTTTTAAATAAGAAATTTATTTTTATTTATTTAAAATTTTTATATTTTTAAAATAAAAAATTTTATCCAATAAAATTTTTTTATGATAAATATATAATTTATTATTACTATTACTACTATAATTATGTACATAATATATACTATTATCATGGTTATTATAAATTTATTTATTAAATATGTCAAAATATTTTTATATATAATTTTAATTAGTATTAGTTTTAAATGTAAAATATTTTTTTTTTTTAAAAAAAAAATATTTTTTTTATGCACATTATAAACACATGTTATTAACATGTTATTAACATGTTATTAACAGGTTATTAACAAATTTCTATGTAAACTATATATTTAAAATAAAAAAAAAAAAATAATTTTTTAAATAAAAAAATTTTTATGAAAAATAATTTTAAGTACAAAATTAAATTTAAAAATAAAATTTTTTTGTAAGTGTAAAGTTATTTAATATATAAAATGTTATTTATAAATTTTTTATATATTTTTTAAATAAGAAATTTATTTCTATTTGTTTAAAATTTTTATATTTATTAAAAATAAAAGAAATTATTTTTTAAATAAAAAAATTTTTATGAAAAATAATTTTAAATACAAAATTAAATTTAAAAACGAAGATTTTTTTATAAACATATAATTATTCAAGATATATAAAAATATTAGTTTTAAACCATTCATACGTTTGTTAAAATAGGAAATTTATTTCTATTTGTTTAAAATTTTTATATTTATTAAAAATAAAAGAAATTATTTTTTAAATAAAAAAACTTTTATGAAAAATAATTTTAAGTACAAAATTAAATTTAAAAATAAAATTTTTTTGTAAGTGTAAAGTTATTTAATATATAAAATGTTATTTATAAATTTTTTATATATTTTTTAAATAAGAAATTTATTTCTATTTGTTTAAAATTTTTATATTTATTAAAAATAAAAGAAATTATTTTTTAAATAAAAAAATTTTTATGAAAAATAATTTTAAATACAAAATTAAATTTAAAAACGAAGATTTTTTTATAAACATATAATTATTCAAGATATATAAAAATATTAGTTTTAAACCATTCATACGTTTGTTAAAATAGGAAATTTATTTTTATTTGTTTAAAATTTTTATATTTATTAAAAATAAAAGAAATTATTTTTTAAATAAAAAAATTTTTATGAAAAATAATTTTAAATACAAAATTAAATTTAAAAACGAAGATTTTTTTATAAACATATAATTATTCAAGATATATAAAAATATTAGTTTTAAACCATTCATACGTTTGTTAAAATAGGAAATTTATTTCTATTTATTTAAAATTTTTATATTTATTAAAAATAAAAGAAATTATTTTTTAAATAAAAAAACTTTTATGAAAAATAATTTTAAGTACAAAATTAAATTTAAAAATAAAATTTTTTTGTAAGTGTAAAGTTATTTAATATATAAAATGTTATTTATAAATTTTTTATATATTTTTTAAATAAGAAATTTATTTCTATTTGTTTAAAATTTTTATATTTATTAAAAATAAAAGAAATTATTTTTTAAATAAAAAAATTTTTATGAAAAATAATTTTAAATACAAAATTAAATTTAAAAACGAAGATTTTTTTATAAACATATAATTATTCAAGATATATAAAAATATTAGTTTTAAACCATTCATACGTTTGTTAAAATAGGAAATTTATTTCTATTTGTTTAAAATTTTTATATTTATTAAAAATAAAAGAAATTATTTTTTAAATAAAAAAACTTTTATGAAAAATAATTTTAAGTACAAAATTAAATTTAAAAATAAAATTTTTTTGTAAGTGTAAAGTTATTTAATATATAAAATGTTATTTATAAATTTTTTATATATTTTTTAAATAAGAAATTTATTTTTATTTATTTAAAATTTTTATATTTATTAAAAATAAAAAAAATTATTTTTTAAATAAAAAAATTTTTAAAATATAAATTTTATATTTTTAAAAAAATATATATATTTAATATTTTTTTTATTTATAATATATATTATTTTTAATAAATAAAAATTTATTAATTTTATAAAAAAATATTAATATATTTAAAAATATAAAATAATATTTATTATAATTATATAAAAAATATATATTTTATATATTTTTAATAAAATATGTATAAATAATATTTAAAATATTTAATATAAAATATGAAAGCTAAAAATCATCTTTTATTTTCTATAGCAAGTGCTATTTTAATAAAAAAAATAGGTATTTCTAATATTTTGAATAAAGGTCATTGGGGACATATTATCTTAGGAAGTGCTTTAAGTAGTTTTTTACCTGATATAGATCATCCTAAATCTTTTTTAGGAAAAAAAATAAAATTTATTTCTATTCCAATTTCTAGAATATTTGGTCATAGAGGAATAACTCATAGTTTATTTGCAATTTTTATTTGTTGTTTAATTTTAATAAAAAATTTAACATTAAATTTTTTAATTCCAGCAGATCTTATGCAATCAATAATTATTGGTTATATAAGTCATATTTTTGCTGATATTTTAACTCCATATGGAGTACCATTATTTTGGCCAATTTGTTGGAAATTTAAAATTCCTATTTTAAAATTTAAAAAAAATTCTAAAAAAGAAGAAATAATTTCAATAATTTTTTTATTACTTACAATTTTATATCCTTTTAATATAAAAATAATTATTAAATATTTTTTTTAAAATATTTTTATATAAATAAAAAAATATTAATATAAAATATATTATAAATATATTTTTATATGTTATATTTATATTTATTAATTAAAATAAATATAAATTATTTATTTTTTATTTTAATAAATAAATAAAAAATTTTTATGAAAAATAATTTTAAGTACAAAATTAAATTTAAAAATAAAATTTTTTTGTAAATGTAAAGTTATTTAATATACAAAATGTTATTTATAAATTTTTTATATATTTTTTAAATAAGAAATTTATTTCTATTTGTTTAAAATTTTTATATTTATTAAAAATAAAAGAAATTATTTTTTAAATAAAAAAACTTTTATGAAAAATAATTTTAAATACAAAATTAAATTTAAAAACGAAGATTTTTTTATAAACATATAATTATTCAAGATATATAAAAATATTAGTTTTAAACCATTCATACGTTTGTTAAAATAGGAAATTTATTTCTATTTGTTTAAAATTTTTATATTTATTAAAAATAAAAGAAATTATTTTTTAAATAAAAAAACTTTTATGAAAAATAATTTTAAGTACAAAATTAAATTTAAAAATAAAATTTTTTTGTAAGTGTAAAGTTATTTAATATATAAAATATTATTTATAAATTTTTTATATATTTTTTAAATAAGAAATTTATTTTTATTTATTTAAAATTTTTATATTTTTAAAATAAAAAATTTTATCCAATAAAATTTTTTTATGATAAATATATAATTTATTATTACTATTACTATTATAATTATGTACATAATATATATTATTATCATAATTATTATAAATTTATTTATTAAATATGTCAAAATATTTTTATATATAATTTTAATTAGTATTAGTTTTAAATGTAAAATATTTTTTTTTTTTAAAAAAAAAATATTTTTTTTATGCACATTATAAACACATGTTATTAACATGTTATTAACAAGTTATTAACAGGTTATTAACAAATTTCTATGTAAACTATATATTTAAAATAAAAAAAAAAAAATAATTTTTTAAATAAAAAAATTTTTATGAAAAATAATTTTAAGTACAAAATTAAATTTAAAAATAAAATTTTTTTGTAAGTGTAAAGTTATTTAATATATAAAATGTTATTTATAAATTTTTTATATATTTTTTAAATAAGAAATTTATTTCTATTTGTTTAAAATTTTTATATTTATTAAAAATAAAAGAAATTATTTTTTAAATAAAAAAATTTTTATGAAAAATAATTTTAAATACAAAATTAAATTTAAAAACGAAGATTTTTTTATAAACATATAATTATTCAAGATATATAAAAATATTAGTTTTAAACCATTCATACGTTTGTTAAAATAGGAAATTTATTTCTATTTGTTTAAAATTTTTATATTTATTAAAAATAAAAGAAATTATTTTTTAAATAAAAAAACTTTTATGAAAAATAATTTTAAGTACAAAATTAAATTTAAAAATAAAATTTTTTTGTAAGTGTAAAGTTATTTAATATATAAAATGTTATTTATAAATTTTTTATATATTTTTTAAATAAGAAATTTATTTCTATTTGTTTAAAATTTTTATATTTATTAAAAATAAAAGAAATTATTTTTTAAATAAAAAAATTTTTATGAAAAATAATTTTAAATACAAAATTAAATTTAAAAACGAAGATTTTTTTATAAACATATAATTATTCAAGATATATAAAAATATTAGTTTTAAACCATTCATACGTTTGTTAAAATAGGAAATTTATTTCTATTTGTTTAAAATTTTTATATTTATTAAAAATAAAAGAAATTATTTTTTAAATAAAAAAACTTTTATGAAAAATAATTTTAAGTACAAAATTAAATTTAAAAATAAAATTTTTTTGTAAGTGTAAAGTTATTTAATATATAAAATATTATTTATAAATTTTTTATATATTTTTTAAATAAGAAATTTATTTTTATTTATTTAAAATTTTTATATTTTTAAAATAAAAAATTTTATCCAATAAAATTTTTTTATGATAAATATATAATTTATTATTACTATTACTACTATAATTATGTACATAATATATATTATTATCATGGTTATTATAAATTTATTTATTAAATATGTCAAAATATTTTTATATATAATTTTAATTAGTATTAGTTTTAAATGTAAAATATTTTTTTTTTTTAAAAAAAAAATATTTTTTTTATGCACATTATAAACACATGTTATTAACATGTTATTAACAAGTTATTAACAGGTTATTAACAAATTTCTATGTAAACTATATATTTAAAATAAAAAAAAAAAAATAATTTTTTAAATAAAAAAATTTTTATGAAAAATAATTTTAAGTACAAAATTAAATTTAAAAATAAAATTTTTTTGTAAGTGTAAAGTTATTTAATATATAAAATGTTATTTATAAATTTTTTATATATTTTTTAAATAAGAAATTTATTTCTATTTGTTTAAAATTTTTATATTTATTAAAAATAAAAGAAATTATTTTTTAAATAAAAAAATTTTTATGAAAAATAATTTTAAATACAAAATTAAATTTAAAAACGAAGATTTTTTTATAAACATATAATTATTCAAGATATATAAAAATATTAGTTTTAAACCATTCATACGTTTGTTAAAATAGGAAATTTATTTCTATTTGTTTAAAATTTTTATATTTATTAAAAATAAAAGAAATTATTTTTTAAATAAAAAAACTTTTATGAAAAATAATTTTAAGTACAAAATTAAATTTAAAAATAAAATTTTTTTGTAAGTGTAAAGTTATTTAATATATAAAATATTATTTATAAATTTTTTATATATTTTTTAAATAAGAAATTTATTTTTATTTATTTAAAATTTTTATATTTTTAAAATAAAAAATTTTATCCAATAAAATTTTTTTATGATAAATATATAATTTATTATTACTATTACTACTATAATTATGTACATAATATATACTATTATCATGGTTATTATAAATTTATTTATTAAATATGTCAAAATATTTTTATATATAATTTTAATTAGTATTAGTTTTAAATGTAAAATATTTTTTTTTTTTAAAAAAAAAATATTTTTTTTATGCACATTATAAACACATGTTATTAACATGTTATTAACATGTTATTAACAGGTTATTAACAAATTTCTATGTAAACTATATATTTAAAATAAAAAAAAAAAAATAATTTTTT
>CAUPSG010000582.1:0-61851 GCA_963513935.1 Aphrophora alni
GTCATATTAATTTTATTTCCTTTACAGTGGAATGTCTTGTGTAGAAAATATTTAATAATTAAAAAAAAAGATATTAAGAAAAATGTATAAGGGAAAATTTAAATTAGAATTTCGAAGCAACAAAAAGCAACATTTTATTTCTTGTTGCTTAAAGAGGAAAATCTTATAGTCTTATAAAAAAATACAGAAAGAAAAATAAACCTTAAATAAAGCCCTCTAATACTCTAATATCGTCAAGGTCAGAGAGAAAAAGAATTTGTTAAGAGAGATCTGACAGGTGAGATAAAAGATAGAGAATTGACCCAAGACTACATGACAAAAGATGTAGCTTGATATTAAATGGATATCAATATCCCGCTAATGAATTAGCAAATTAAATACATTTTCTTGAGTAAGTATGGCTGGTTTAATGTGATAGTTGGTTAACAATGAAGAGGAAATGACTAATTTCAAAGTTCAATTTTCTGTTTAGTATTAACACGAAAATTTGGAATAAATAATTATTAATGAAAACTTTAATTTCCTTAACATACAAGCGTCACAAGAAGATTGAGTTTCTACGACTACGTTGTTATCCTCAGTTACTATTCACCTTCGACTGGTGATTGTAACGAAGAATTTGTCATACAAATGTGGTTGTAATGTTTTACTTACCAAAGAAAATTTGGATCTCTATTTTTTTTTATTGATCTTTACGTTTCATGGCCTCAGGTAACCAAAGAAAGTGATTATCGACATTACTTCGTTGTCACTGTCATTGTCCTTCGCGTCGTTCCTGCCTGTACGATTGTGACATGAAAAAATAAGAACATGAAATTAGAACACGTCAAGAAATAAGTGATATATACAATTACAAGTTTCAGAAAAGCTGTGTAACAACTGTTTTAAACAATCTATCCTGTTGGAATAAGATCAATTGATCTACCAATTTGATTTAACATATTCTATAAAGCTCAAGAGTTTTTGGGCATTATATTTTGAGGATCTGCTTGTATTGTATCGGCATTGTATTAGTTGGGGAATATTTTGCTTTTCATTCATTATAATTTTATGAGTACTTCAAACTTTCAACTAGTGACGTTTTAAGAGATTAAATAATTTGGTTTAATTTGTTTCGTTTGGTTTGACGAAATTTAGATTTTACAAACAAGGAGAATGACACGCACACATAAACAACATTGGAAAGAATAATGCACTCGTGTGCTTCTGAAGCAATTTTGTCTAATTGTTTATTACTGAAAAAGCCGTCATGTTTTATGATTTATAACTATCCCATCTTTTAAAGAAAGCCATTTTCTATATTACAGATATTAAGTTTTAAATTTATTTTCAAATAGAAATTGTTTATTATAATTTTATTTTTTAATTTATAAGTAAATCCAAAACACTTTGTTATAATTATCTTTATATGTAACTATAAACAATTATTCCCATCGTCGTTGTTCTAGCCTTCTCAACGAGAGTTCGCTACTAATTGTAACTTCCCAATTTTCATCACGAAGTTGAATCAACTCCATAAAGTTTGAACCATCACGGAGATACATCTCACTCGTGAAGCCAGAGAACTAACCACTAGACTTGATTGATTTGATTTGGAGTTTAAAGGGCCTTTTAAACTAGCCGTGGCACTGCAACCGATTGTCTATTGTTCAACTAAAGTCTCGTCATTTTAGCTTAGCAGATGGGTTCCCTTACGAGTTTGAATAATCCACTAACTATCTCGTCCAATGATAGTTCCACAGGAATTTCAAATTCAAAAGCCTTTCGCCTCTTATTGGTCAGGTCTATTATTACAGTTGAAAATTATGTGGTCAGCGGTCTCCTCACCTTTCTACACACAGTGTCTCCATGATAAGCTCCTATCCTGTGTAAACGCACTCTCAGACTACATTATACCGTAATTTGTCTGAGTTGACCCCTACCTCGGGTCATTATTGTCCTTTCAGGACTACCTGAAGGGATGACCTCAAGTAATGATTTACTATGTTGTGCCTCTTAAGGCTTCCTCATGTTGGTTGATGTTTTGCATGAACACACCTGTTTAAAAGTCAACTCCACTGTATCTCTGACACCATGACGTTATCTTTTCGAAATGTTTATTACTTTTATTTTGTTAGTAAGAAGTCGTAAAAGTAAAATTTATTAATAACTTTTTGTGTTTTACGACCGAAGATAATTTTCTTAAGAAGTCTCTTAACTTTAATTTTATATCTTACGATGATGCTTATTAGAGGGGAGGGGGAAATGCACACACATAATGCGGTTTGAATATTTACTGAGAAGATCTTTTTATAAACACAACTCATTACGAAGGTCCTTTTCGATCATCATCGTTTATTAGATTCCTTCTAATTCTAACGCGACTATGTGAACAAATATTTGGCATACTCGAGTGCAGACCTGAAATTTAGAACTATAATTTTAGTTCAAACAAAGTTACAAAATTAATATTACATATCACCAAGGTAATAAATAACTACAGAAAAATTTCTCTAACCTATCGTCATTTAAAATATTTCTAAGTATAAACTTAACTGACTTAATCTATTTTAACTGAGATTAAAATCAAATTTCAGCTTCTTGAATTATATTGCTGTTTTTTTGTGTGTATAATTTTGAGCTTAGGGCTATGTTATTAACAATTTTTGTTTTGTTTTTCAGTTTTTTTCTACTTCTGAAAACTCATTTCGTATAAATGGATTTAGAGTTCAAATTGCACAAAAGGAGGAATTGTGTAAGACGATGTAGGATTTACAGAAACATGGTAAGTCCGAAAATTGATTTTATAAATTTTCAAAATCGGCTACAATTTTAAAAATTCTATTAGGTTTTTCTAATTTACTTACTTGTACAATTGATTATAAAATAGAACTTAAATAACAAACTTGTCTCTAATTCCGATTTCTTGGCCATTACTAACACAATCACCTAAGGTAAGCTAACCTAACTCTCTAATTTTATATTGTAGAAAACTTATTTGGAACCATTGAATGCGATTTTAAATTCGCACAAAGTGTGCCGCTCTGAGACTCTGTAGGAACTTACAATAATAAAGTTTCGCAAACTTGAAAATAGGCTCCAAATTTGATAAACACTACCTAACAAGTTTTTAACTAACGTGTACAATTGATTGTTAAATCGAGCTTAAATAACAAATTTGTGCAAAATCTGTCTATAATAGCGATTTGTAGACAAACACCTACTCCAACCCAACTAACTAACCCTTAAATTTGAACTTATTTGGTATCATTGAACTATATCAAATTTATACAAAGTGTGGAATTGTGGGACGTTGTAGTAACTTACAAATAAATCAGCGAAAATCAGTTTTAAAAATTTGAAACAAATTATAAATTAAAATACTACCAGAGTTTTATAATTAACTAACTTGTACAATTCATTGTAAAATCGATTTATTGGGCATCGATTATTTCCACACACAACACTTAACCTAACTCTTCTCTGATTTTATATTTTAGAAAACTTATCTAGTATCATTGAATGCAATTTCAAATTCGTATAAAGTGTCCAATTGTGAGACTCTTAAGGTTTTCCATCAACAAACATTATCCATATTATATTCTTTATAATCTTATGTAGACTATAAAGTCTATTCGCTTTATATATATATAAAGTTACCTTTATTAGTAGTCAGAGCAATTCTTTTATTTTGTAGAAACACTACAGCGCTGTTTCGCCGTTCACAGCCGGCTTCCTCAGGTCAGAGTCTCCGTTCAGAAACACAGAAACTATGCCGCGGCCACGCCAGTATAAAGATTGTATGACATTTGACGAAGAGTTAACCTCTGATAGATTTTATATTGTTTTTTGTGTCGTGTTATCGTGTGTGTTCAGTGTCGTTATGTGTTTTATTTAAGTGTTAAGCCTACACCTGACGAAACCGGCTGTGAACGGCCAAACAACGCTGTAGTGTTTCTAGAAAATAAAAGAATTGCTCTGACTACTAATAAAGGTAACTAATAGACTATATATAAACATTATACATAAAATCCATTTCAAATATTTGAATAATGGACCACCATTTTAAAAATATTACCAGATTAGTGTTATTAAGGCAATAATAGTACAATTGTTGAACGTGTGTAAATATTAAATTTCATCTAATGCAAAAAAATATATTGGGTGTGCTTAAGACCACACGTTAGAAGTGAAAACTTAAGTTTGTGCTATAGTTTTGCATTGATTTTAGTTTAAATATGTATGTGAATTTTGAGAAAGTTAGTGCTATATTTTTCGTAGATTTTTAGTTTTAATATGTATGGGTATGTGAGAAAGTTTGTGCTATATTGTTTCATTTATACTAGTTTAACTATGTATGCGAATTTTGAGAAAGTTAGTGCAATATTTTTCGTAGATTTTTGTTTTAATATATATGGGTATGTGAGAAAATTTGTGCAATATTTTTGCATTGATTTTAGTTTGACTATGTATATGAGTTTGAGAAAGTCAGTGCAATATTAGATTTTAGTTTTAATATAAATGGGTATGTGAGAAAGTTTGTGCGATATTTTTGCATTGATTTTAGTTTAACTGTGTATGTGATTTGAGAAAGTTAGTGCAATAATTTTTCGTAGATTTTTAGTTTTAATACGTAAGGGTATGTGAGAAAGTTAGTGCAATATTTTTCGTAGACTTTTGTTTAAATATATATGGGTATGTGAGAAAGTTTGTGCAATATTTGTCATAGATATATGAGTTTATATATACGCTGTGCGCGCGTATCCGTTGTCTATATATATTAAAGTTGCAATACGCTACTGTGCGTGACGCGATTACGGTAGTGTGCGTGACGCGATTTCTATTGAAAAAGTCCATCCCAAAAAGTACCCAACGCGCCAATAGAAGTTTTCACTTCAAAAATATTTTGATTTCTAGAGCACTTCTAATAAAGACAAACACGAGTGAAAAATTGTTCCCAAAATTACTTCAAAAGACAGGATCAGTAGATTATGAATGTCGGCGTTACCATGAGAGCAACGACATTAGGTAGAAATGTTTTGAGCGTATTTCACTCGTTACGGCAGATGATTTAATTTCAGTTTGCTCTATTATAAAAATTAATTTTATAAACCTTACATTTTTACTGTAATTGAATTCTCACCAAACAAACAACTCCCATTCCACAACTGTAATTGGACTGTCTGTTACAAAATAAACTGCTCAGTACCATAGGCTATTCGTTTTATTTAATAAAATTTTCGCTTTTCATTTTCAACCGAATATTAAAATTAAAAACAGTAACTATTATTAAAAACAGTAAGCGATTCTCGACCTTCCCTCGCATCTCTGGTCCCATATGTGGCATCAGTGCGTATTCTCTTACCCGCCTGAAACATTGTTTGACCGTAGAGCCAGTCACATCAACTTCAGATTCTCTAGCAGAGCAACAGCTCCACACCCTAGCGGGTATTGGTCAACTCAAGAATAAGCGTAGAATATTTAACATGGCCATGTCGTGTCTTATAGTATTTATGTAGTCATTGGTTATATACATCAATAGGTAAAACATAATATTTACTAACAATGTGTTCCAAATCACAATCACAAGGAAGACCCTATAAAGCACATTATTTTAATTATTTCTCCCCGTAAATAAAGGTTTGTTCAAGTGTACAATCCTGTTATGTCCCTCTGTCTCTACAACCATGAATGTATCTTGGTTTCTTTCAAGAGCTCCTCTATTCCCTTCTATCGTGGACCTTCTCCATCTACTGACCGCCACCACTCCTAGGTCATCCTCCACTTTCTCAATTCAATCTCTTCTGCCTCCAGGTCTTCCAACAAAACTCTTCTTTAGAGTGTTTCCTTCTCTATTCGCTATACACAACCAATCCACCTGAGTCTTTTTTCTACGACTATATTGACCAACCTAGAGTGCTCATATAACTCTTCTAAATTATTTATTTATCTTTCTTCCACTTACACCATTTTACAAGGTAGACTCAAATATTTTCAAAATCATTCTTTATCCAATCTTTAGTCTTCCCTTATTTTCCAATGTTAATCCAGGACTACGCTTCAAATATAACCGACGATGTCTTACAAATAAGTGTCTTGAGGCAGAATTTATAATGTATTAAGATGGAGTTATTGTAATACAAATACATTAAACTGAGAGTGTGATGTACTTAACACCAATCAACACGTCATGCTACTTACCCAGCCCCTTCATACAGTGTAATTCAAACAGATCATCTAAATGTAATGCAGACAAGGTTGGTTTCTTGGGCCTTGTAGGAAATGTTTAATTTGTATTGGGTAAATTGTCCTGTTGAGTAAGTTAGTTTTCTGAACCTTGTAATTGCGAATATCATACTTTCTTGAGGCCAGTTAGGCCGTAATGGGTCTCGTAGGTATATTAAGCAGTCTCCACTCACTATGCTCGTGTTGGTGACTAAGTTTTATCGGATCTCTTAAACTGTACGAATATTATTTTCACTTGGCAGGTCGCGGTTAATTTAAATTTTTAACAATAACAATCATATTTCTCATCGCAAAGAGATATTTAGAAAAACGAAAATAGTCTTAAAACATGCCTAAATAAGATATTTTTTATAAATTTATCAAATACCTAAAATAAAGGACAGCATTTTAATAAACTACCCCACTTACAACTATGGTGGACTCCACAGACTGTAGACGCTCGGGCAGACGGATATACGTAATTGAACAAAATTATATTTTGGGTGTTTCCGTTTTTCTGAAGTTTTTCTATAAATGAATGTTTTATATTTTTATTTTCGTTGTTGTAATGTTCTAGAGGTAGCGCCTTCATTTATCGGAAACGCAAATAAGTTAACATCGCTGAATAACACGAGAGGTGTGGGAATTTTTCGAAGGGGTTCCAAATGGTAGTGCAAAAATTGAAAATATCAAGTTAATAATAGTAATGGAATGATTTTAAAACCTGCACTTTTTCAATAGTTTTTGACCTTTTGAACCCATAGTAACTGATTCAATGCATTTACCAAAATGTCTATTCCTTTATTGCATTTTTTTTAGTGCAATATCTTAAATACAACTGCGGTTTTATCAAAATATTCAAGGTTCATGTAAGTTGGATAGACTGTAGACACAAAGAAGGACAGTCATTTTTGGTTGTTTCCGTTTTTTTGATCCGTCACATGACTTCCTCTCTACGTGATAAAGTCGAAATCCGCGCTTTCCAACGGTTAAGTTTCATAACAACTTCATATTGTGTTTGAATTTAGAAACACACGGCAAGACTTTGTACACAATACAGATTAATATTTCATAAGTGTTTGACAAAGAGGGAATTCGTTACTTAAAGCTTTGTGTTTTCAATGTCCAAACACTGTTATTGACAATTACCTTATCTTAATATTCATGAAACTTGATGTAGTGTGTCGTATATTGCGTTCCTTTGTTGGGGAAGGGGGTTGTATTTTATCCTTCGTATATTGTCTCATAAGATGTAATGTAATAAAAATGCAGAACGAAAGTGTTTCTTAAAACGGTTGTGCAGTTATTATGCACTGATTAGATTAATTGAATTTTTATAACTAATACTGTTGGAATATTTAATCAGTATATTATATCTAAAACTTCAATGTCAATATGTTATTTTATTTCGCCCTTGAGACGTCGTTGATACTAGGTCTACTTCAGATAAGGCCTTATCTGTTTCTTCAATCTATAACGCCAAGCCTTTGAAACTCAGCAATCAACAGTGTCTGGTTTACTTTCATACGGAGTGTTAAGGTTATCTTGCAATTATTGGTAATTGTCGGGAAGACTTAAGTGAATGTGTGGTGAAGTGTTTGTGTAGTAGTGTATATGTGCAGTTTAGTTTTAATGAATTGATGTAAGTACACATATTTATTTCGAAATTTTAGAATTATAGTTCATTGCTGATTAAGGAAACTATTTAATTTTGGGGTTTTAAAAACTTATAAATCAAATTTATTTTTTCCTGCTCGTTTGTCGACCTTAATCTTGGCAATGAAATATTTAGTTGCTAATTGACATAACCTGAGCATTATAGATTCGTACATATAACGGTATTACTGAAATAGTGCAATTGCTTGTGCCACATTGACAAAAATGAAATAGATCCCAATTACTCCTACAATATTTAGTAAATAGATATACACATATTGTTTAAAACAAATCGTTTAATATAGTGAGATCTTGTCTGATTGATTTAAGTGCAAAAACTCAGCAATTCCTCTTCAAAACAGCGTTCGATACTATTACTACTTTTTACCTTTCAGAATTCCATATTTCTGTCCGAAATCAGCGATTTAAAATGACTGTTTTATAGAATTTTGAGGTTATTTCGACAAATATTTCATCAATTTTAAATAAAATCTATCGATGTGTTTTTTATTCCGGGCAAATAGTTTTGTTTTAAGAACTGTAATATATATACAATATATATATATATATATATATATATATATATATATATATATGTATTGTATATAATGACCTTCCGTGACCTATAGTTCTTTAACTAGGTGTGATTAGAAACTCGACATCATTGATACTAAATGATATCTATTTTACAGTTCTTAAAACAAAACTATTTGCGCGGAGTAAAAAACACATCGATAGATTTTACTTATAATATTGATGAAATATTTGTCGAAATAACCTCAAAATGTTATAAAACAGTCATTTTTAATCGCTGAAGAAATATTGAATTGTGAAAGGTAAAAAGTGGTAAGAGTCTTTAATAAGTATCGAAATGATGGACAAAACGCTGTTTTGAAGAGGAATTGCAGAGATTTCGCACTTAAATCGCACTTTATATATATATACGTTACTTTACCTATAGTTCTTTTACTAGGTCTGGGTTTCAGAGACCTAGTCATCCTGAATCTTATATCATGGAAGCGAAGTAATATCAACCTGTAGACGTTAATAAAAGTGCGCATGCGCCCCACGAGTGATTCCAATATGGCTATACGATTGAATATGTTGTAAACTTGTCAATTTCATATATTGTTAAAGTAAATAATTAATGTATTGTGTGAGTTAAAACCACTTGCATTGTACATGAGTATCTTACTTGACGAAAAATTGACTGTTATTTTGAAGCGGAATTACCGAGATTTTCCACTTAAATCGATCGGACAACTTCTCTCCATATTTACCAAAAAATATAATTATTTTACTACATAATTTATTTTAAAATTTTAATGTATTTTGACACGGAAATTTTCACTCAAATTTTTAATTATCTTTTTTATAGTTATATTTTCATTTAACAACACATTTCTTTTGTATTTTGTACCGTATCGAAAGTAGCTCTGCGCAAATATCAGTTTTGTAACGTATTTTTATTGAAAAATCGTAAAAAATTACCTCAAATAGTTTAATTGTAAAGCCAACTCTTAACGTTCTTCAAGATTATTAAATCAAACATCCAAAAACTGTACAGTTTCTGTTAAAAATAATATTTTTGTTTGAAAGAGTCATGGAAAAAAATCACGCCCTCTTTATATTCAAGCGATTTTAAACTTCAATATAGCATATTCAATTTAAATCGAAGCATATTGTCTTAGCAAACGATTGATGAATTCAATAAAAAGATAATAACCGGATTTCATGTAATTAGGCTAATTAAACTATGGAAATAAATCAACATTGGGCACCAGGCGGGACTTGCCGCGTCTCTCTTCCATTCTGATCACCACGTGATTCCCGCTCCAAAACTGCAAGTGAAGCTTTTTAGGAGTTTATTCAAATGTTTATAAATATATTAAATTATGTTATTTCCTTTTTATATTATTTTAGTTTCTGTTTGAACTCTACTATGCTACAAGCGTTCATTGAAAAAAATGTTTGTTAAACGTTGCCTTACACAATAATTGAATTTTTCAAATGAAAATTCGTTTTGTGTTTATGTGTATTGAATATGGGTTTCACGCATGAGAGACTGTGTTCGCTTCTCACAATTTATGTGTTCAATGAATCTGTTTTGTACCAATATCAAAACCAATTATTTTACATCAAAGCGCACATTACATTTAGTGAATGTTGCAAATGTGGAAATAGAGAGAATCAATTTGGAAATAAAGTTGAAACAAAAAAAACTGTTTGAACCACGTGTATTACTTTTGTGAATATTGAATAAAAAGAAAGGAGTAAATGATTTTTTAAAATTAAACTCGCGGAAATAATTCCGTTGAATTTTCATCCAAACAACTGTTGGAAATTATATTGTATTAGTTTTAAAATGATCGCCAGCAGCTTTTCCTAATAATACAACTGATTTGTTGTGTGTTAATTAAAGTTTTGTAATTAGCTTAATTTTAATTTAGCGTTTTAATTAGTGAACGTAAACTCTGAAAGGTAATTCGGAATTTTATATAAACTTTTTTTAAATTAATTCTGCATCGCAATGGACCGAGTTGTTTTATACTAATTGATTACTTACAACAAATTAGTTAATCGCTAATTTCATTTCGGAAATTCGCTAGGTATGATGACCCACCCAAAGGTTGCAGGTCTGTGCGCCAAATCGGTGGATTTACAACTATCTCCTCGATGTTAGACTATTCGTAACCATTAATTAGCTTTAGATGAATTAAAAAATTAAGAAAACATTTAAATTATTTAGTTAAAGTTAAAGGAAAATAGTCTGATTACGTGGCTAGAAACGGATAGTCAGGCTTATTTCACGTACGTTAGTTGAATTTCTCTTGTTTCGAGACTCCGCTATTAAAATTATTCCCCGAGAATCGTTAGATCCGTGTTCGAGGATCTTAACAGACCATACTTTAATATTTCAGCACTAAAAAATTAAATGACATATAACAGAAAACACAACTTACAACGCAATGGGGTGACAAAGTTGGTTCTACGCATCAGTGAAAGTACGGGGAGCAGGGTATGCAATCTGCCTTACAGAAATGTAAGACAAGAAGCCTAACTAATAGGGTTGTCAAGTCTTTAATAAAGAAAGTATTTTGTTTGGTCAAAAATCGATATTCACTTTTTCAATGATATTTCTTTTGAGTTACCAATATTAGATGACTTCACAATTTTGGATTAATACTGTAACGTTTTTGAACCTATAGGGAATGTCAGAGACTCTTCTATAACGACTATATAGTTAAAGTCTAATGAGACTATAAACTCATTAATAAAGAATATTAAACTTCTTATTTTCTCTCCCAAATAAAAAGTTTGTATTTATTTTTGATGAGAAGTCATCGAATATTATTCTTCACGGGTATTAAGTTCGGTTGGTGAGTGTATTTGAAAGTCAATACATTGGTTTCTCACAGTTCATTTTATTCATACTTTGAAGTACCTACAATCAGATTCTTTTAAATCTAAAAGTTGATCTCTGAGCCTTGTAGGAAATATTTAATTGTAATGATAGATCAAGGAATCTTATCCAGTAGGGCAAAATTGTTAAAAACATTTGTTTCATAACTTTTCTGAACCTTGTAACTGTTTTAACTCTACTTTTATGACGTCAGCTAAACTCTAATGGGCCTCGAATCTCGAAGGTGTACCAGCCTTCCTTGCTACTATGCAAATTTAAAACATTGAGCCCGATGTCGACATGGTTTCGTATGAAAACCACAGAACGCGTCTAGTCACTCGTGTTTTGAACAAGAGCATAAACCATCTAAAGCAACATGACATGTGAATATCGTCCAGTCAACTGTAACTTTGACAATTGGATTTCCTACAGTTTATACCATCGAAATACATAACCCTGTGTCGATATAGAGGCCCTAAATTGATCAAAATCACAGAGTGCTTCAACATGTTTTGTGGTAAACGATGACATATGAACCAAATAATGAAACAGCATGTGAATACAGTGCAGCCAACTGCAACTTTGAGAAATGGATTATTCACATTTTATAAACATTTAGCCATATATCGTCATTGCTTCGTGCATTTATCAGAAGCACATTCATGGAACCTTTGTGTGGTTTCCATGACAACAGTTCCAGTTTGATTACATCTTGCCCATTTTCGTAGATATTGTGTACACAATATTTGGAGGAATAATATTTATTTCAATTATAAATATATTTTTTTAAATGTTTCAAAAATATTTATCATTACTGGATTTTAGGTTATAAAGTTACAAATTTAATGATTGCAGGAGTGCGCTATGTTCCCGTTGTGGTAGACAGTCAAAAAATATGTCACAGTGTATATACATGAGTAATTAATTGTGCTTGACATGTGAGTTGCAATACTTGACAGAATAAAACTTGAAACAAATTCTCATAAATAGTACTTTTATTTATTCGAAAGCGATTCAATAACGACGTCGCCATCTTGAATAATGCTCGAGCTACAGTAACTACCGTTAGTTGGGTACCCTAATTTTAACTTATCAAGGAAGTGATATAAAATATAATGCAGTTGATAGGCAAGAATTTTTAAAATAAAAAAACACTATTTTGGACCCAAAAACTTGACATCAATATTTCGACACATCACATAACTTTTTCTACATATATGTGGGTTAATAATTATCAAAACATCATTATTGTAGTATAGAAAATTGTGTATAATTTCTCATATATTGTTTTCGTTTTAATACAAAAGTCGTCAAATATTATAGCATTTCCCACCAATTACTGAGCGTGTCAACACCGGTCACTTGGTTGTTAGAAATCTGTGATAATCAAAGGAAACGCTTTCAATTCCTTGCGTGCTTCAAGACTTGTATATCGTGTTCAAAGTACTTATTTAAAACACGTATTTAGCAATAATTTAATATTATTATCGTTGGTCATAATCATAAGAGTGAGAGTAGCCTAAAATAGTTAATGAAAAATGTAATTCTAACCTAGAAATTCACTCAAATGATTCCTCAAGTGAGAAATGAATTATAGTGAGGACTGGGGTGGCAATTCCGAGACTGAATTTACAACTTTTTTCATGTAGTGTTGGGTTAATCCCTATCTTTCATCTTTACTATTAGGTCTCTTCTGACTAACTATTGTTGTCTTCCGACCATGATCTTATTAGCGTTGTCCCTTAATAACAAAAGGAGTAAATAATCTATAATATTTATACAGGGTTGAGTAATATTTCCAAAGTGCTGTCGATCAGTTTAAAAAAAAGAAACATGTATCCTGCTGCTTAGGTAGGTTGTTTCAAGTTTTTACAATTAAAATTATTGACCAAACTAAACAATCAGATTTAAAACTACGAATGATTAAACACAACTCTTACTATTGATTATTCAAAATAAATACAAATATAATTAATTACTACTTTAACAAGATTTGACAGAGAGTCTTTTAAAAATTGTTTGTAAATTGTAATTCGAGCATCACCATTTTCACACATTGCCATGGTATATTTAATTATTTAAAAATTACTCACAAACAGTTAGTTACTATTTCTTGCAGTTCGGGAAAATGGTTTGTGTTATAAATTTGTCCATTCCACCAAAATTTAATCGAAATCGCTTTCCCAGATTGTGAGATAATCGAAATTTAGAAACGGCGTCCACAGTTCATTTCACTTTTCAACTCTCTAAACTGTATTTCTGCGGAAATAATAAGTTTGGTTTCGGGGCCTTAATTTTAACAAAATTTAATAATTGAAAATCTTTTGAGCAGTTCGTAAGTCATTAAAATAATAAGAAAACATAACCAATAGATGTGACTACAAAACAAATTTGATTAAAATCTCTCCATCCGTTTTGTGCAATGAGATTTATAGCTTCTGACGTTCAATAGGACTTACTAAATGTACAAAACTAAGTTTAATTTGACTAATTATCAATAAAACGATTGCTTAAACGATGTGACAGACAGTGTTTAAGTTGCTTTAAGCTAAACTTTGCTATTGGTTGTAATTTGTCAAGTATAGCAAAACAAGTTACCACGACAAACTGTGTTACTGTCAAAGTTAAATTGCTTTCAAGTACTGTAATGCAATTACAGTAAAATCTAAATACAATACAATCAATATGTTTAACTTTTGTAATTTAGTTTCCAAATAAGGACAAAAGTATTAGTGAAGCTGTGATTGTAAACTGTTATCTCTTTAGTACGAGAAGTGAAGCTGTGATTGTAAACTGTTCTCTCTTTAGTACGAGAAGTGAAGCTTTGATCGTAAACGGTTCTCTCTTTAGTACGAGAAGTGAAGCTTTGATTGTAAACTGTTCTCTCTTTAGTACGAGAAGTGAAGCTGTGATTGTAAACTGTTCTCTCTTTAGTACGAGAAGTAAAGCTTTGGTTGTAAACAGTTCTCTCTTTAGTACGAGAAGTGAAGCTTTGATTGTAAACTGTTCTCTCTTTAGTACGAGAAGTGAAGCTGTGATTATAAACTGTTCTCTCTTTAGTACGAGAAGTGAAGCTGTGATTGTAAACTGTTCTCTCTTTAGTACGAGAAATGAAGCTGGGATTGTAAACTGTTCTCTCTTTAGTACGAGAAGTGAAGCTGTGATTGTAAACTGTTCTCTCTTTAGTACGAGAAGTGAAGCTGTGATTGTAAACTGTTCTCTCTTTAGTACGAGAAGTAAAGCTGTGATTGTAAACTGTTCTCTCTTTAGTACGAGAAGTGAAGCTGTGATTGTAAACTGTTCTCTCTTTAGTACGAGAAGTGAAGCTGTGATTGTAATCTGTTCTCTCTTTAGTACGAGAAGTGAAGCTGTGATTGTAAACTGTTCTCTCTTTAGTACGAGAAGTGAAGCTGTGTTTGTAAACTGTTCTCTCTTTAGTACGAGAAGTGAAGCTTTGATTGTAAACTGTTCTCTCTTTAGTACGAGAAGTGAAGCTGTGATTTTAATCTGTTCTCTCTTTAGTACGAGAAGTGAAGCTGTGATTGTAAACTGTTCTCTCTTTAGTACGAGAAGTGAAGCTGTGTTTGTAAACCGTTCTCTCTTTAGTACGAGAAGTGAAGTTGTGATTGTAAACGGTTCTATCTTTAGTACGAGAAGTGAAGCTTTGATTGTAAACTGTTCTCTCTTTAGTACGAGAAGTGAAGCTGTGTTTGTAAACTGTTCTCTCTTTAGTACGAGAAGTGAAGCTTTGATTGTAAACTGTTCTCTCTTTAGTACGAGAAGTGAAGCTTTGATTGTAAACTGTTCTCTCTTTAGTTCGAGAAGTGAAGCTTTGATTGTAAACTGTTCTCTCTTTAGTACGAGAAGTGAAGCTGTGATTGTAAACTGTTCTCTCTTTAGTACGAGAAGTGAAGCTGTGATTGTAAACTGTTCTCTCTTTAGTACGAGAAGTGAAGCTTTGATTGTAAACGGTTCTATCTTTAGTACGAGAAGTGAAGCTGTGATTCTAAACTGTTCTCTCTTTAGTACGAGAAGTGAAGCTGTGATTGTAAACTGTTCTCTCTTTAGTACGAGAAATGAAGCTGGGATTGTAAACTGTTCTCTCTTTAGTACGAGAAGTGAAGCTTTGATTGTAAACTGTTCTCTCTTTAGTACGAGAAGTGAAGCTGTGATTGTAAACTGTTCTCTCTTTAGTACGAGAAGTGAAGCTGTGTTTGTAAACTGTTCTCTCTTTAGTACGAGAAGTGAAGCTTTGATTGTAAACTGTTCTCTCTTTAGTACGAGAAGTGAAGCTTTGATTGTAAACTGTTCTCTCTTTAGTTCGAGAAGTGAAGCTTTGATTGTAAACTGTTCTCTCTTTCGTACGAGAAGTGAAGCTTTGATTGTAAACTGTTCTCTCTTTAGTACGAGAAGTGAAGCTGTGTTTGTAAACTGTTCTCTCTTTAGTACGAGAAGTGAAGCTGTGGTTGTAAACTGTTCTCTCTTTAGTACGAGAAGTGAAGCTGTGATTGTAAACTGTTCTCTCTTTAGTACGAGAAGTGTAGCTGTGGTTGTAAACTGTTCTCTCTTTAGTACGAGAAGTGAAGCTGTGTTTGTAAACTGTTCTCTCTTTAGTACGAGAAGTGAAGCTGTGGTTGTAAACTGTTCTCTCTTTAGTACGAGAAGTGAAGCTGTGATTGTAAACTGTTCTCTCTTTAGTACGAGAAGTGAAGCTGTGATTGTAAACTGTTCTCTCTTTAGTACGAGAAGTGAAGCTGTGTTTGTAAACTGTTCTCTCTTTAGTACGAGAAGTGAAGCTGTGATTGTAAACTGTTCTCTCTTTAATACGAGAAGAACACTAAAAACGTTACCTTTAATTTTTTTCATAATGATATTGTAGTGAAAATCATTTTATATTATTCTACAATATTTTATTATATTATTGTTAATTATTATTAATCCACGATCGCAAGGACATTTTGAAGTGTTTTTTGACGACAACAGTATTAATACCTATTACTGGAGTTCTACTGAACTGCTTTCCATAAATGAAAGAAGATTTAAAACAAACTACATGAAATCTTTTCCTTACTTCGGGTGCTATAATCATTGTCACCGTACTGTGATGTACTTTGAAATTACACACGTTGCAGAACACCAAATCACGACGCTGTTCACTGTACTAATTAGTTTTGACTGTACCAAGAAATGTTATGACTGTGAAGGTAGAATAGGGCTGGACAGACAAACTAAATCTAACTGGTAATTGAAAGTGTGTTTTGATTTTTGTGTACAGTGAAATATTTTCAATAAAATATTTACTGAAGGCGACGTTCAGTCTACATCGATTGTTCTAGGACAATTTGTTTTCCTAACGGTACCAAAATAGCCGATTTGGGGAGGCTTTTTTTTCTAGTCTTCAATAATTCAACATGAAGATAGGTTAGAATATTTAAAATCTTAAATTTTATCTCATGACAAATGGTATTTAATCTTACAATTATACCACCATATGATTTCACTCAACAGCTGTTTTTATATATTAACTTTGAGGTTATGTTTAAATAATTGGGTACTAAAATACGTAAACACTTAAAGGGTTCCACGTATTATTTATGAGTTGAAATATCGATATATTTTTGCGATCTAATACAATTAATTTTAAAAAATTTGAAGACTATAAATCAATAATTTACTGTGCCTCCGCAATTTTAACGTTCATATTTGAGGTGTTAATATGAAGTCGTAAAATTCTATTCCACCCTCTTTGTGATTTTACGAGCGAAGATAGCTTTCAGAAGATGGGTAGAACGAGGTTAACTTTTTCCTTTAGGATGATACTTTGTTTTATGATATTGAGTTTAAGTAAGTTACGTTGGCGAATGGAAAGCTGACAGTGATATTTGAGGAACTCTTGTTACGTATAAACTATTTATTTGCTACTGTTATAGATGCTAGACGTTGAAGAAACCTGTATGCCTGAGTGTGTGAATTGCTAAGACCACCATCATGTTACTTACCTAATCCCATCATTCAATGTAATATAAGCCAATACACATTAATATTTACTACTAGGCCCCCCCAAAAAAACCTTTGGGTATTTAAAATTAGATGATTTGTTTGATTATATTGTATGGTGGGTTGGGTAAGCACCATTATGACGATTCCTGCAATAAATCATTATTGTAAACGTAATATGAATACTGACTAGTAGGAAATTTACAATAATTATAAAGAGAAAAGTTACAATAAATAATACCACAGATACTGTACACAGGGATACCACTCACAGGGTGAAATAATAAGGGTGAAGCTTTAAAATACATTATAAAATATGTCATTATATCCATCGATGTGTATAAATTATTAATTTTAACAGTTTTTGCTCAACAAAATCATTTACTCCCATCAATGGTAGACCTCAGTGGCTGGTAACTCAACGTGTTAAAGTCCGTTGGCTATATATAAGAAGTATTGATTATTTTATTTATTTATTAATTTTTTTCACGCAAAACGTTCTATTGAAAAGAAATGAAATGGAATATAATTTGCGTTGTTATAATTTATTATATAAAATCCAATTCATACATCATTGGGTTTCGAATTTCAAAAGATGTTTTCAGTAATTGAATCTCTCTGAAGGTGTGGAATGTCTCACTTGTAACTTTATAATAAAACACGAGGAATTCAATTTTATTGATTGTTATTAGTTTAAAATAACAATGGAAACGTCACAAATGAAGTCAGTTGTTAAATATTTGCAATATATACAATTACACATCGTACTGATAAATTCTATGAAATTCACAGTGAGTGAATGTTCTCATTTACAGTGAATAGGTGGTGTGATAATCCCGTAGTACTCTAGCTGGATCTACACATTTTTTTCATTAAGTCTCTCTCTTTAATCTTCCTATCTGGTCTCTCTTGAACAACTCTTACCCTCAGAGGTTCACTATAGACAGTAATGCCATTGCAATCATCAGAAACCATAGCTAGATCTACACCTTTTTTCATTAAGTCTCTCTCTTTTATGTTTCCTACCAGGTCTCTATAGAACGAATTTTACCCTCAGAGGCTCACTATAGTGAGCAATGCCATTAGAATGATCAGAAACCATAGCTGCATCTACACATTTTTTCATTAAGTCTCTCTCTTCTATCTTTTCTACCAGGTCTCTAAAGAACAACTCTTACCCTCAGATTCTCACTATAGTCAGTAATGCCTTTGCAATCATCAGAAACCATAGCTGCATCTACACATTTTTTCATTAAGTCTCTCTCTTTTATCTTTTCTACCAGGTCTCTAAAGAACAACTCTTACCCTCAGATTCTCACTATAGTCAGTAATGCCTTTGCAATCATCAGAAACCATAGCTGCATCTACACATTTTTTCATTAAGTCTCTCTCTTTTATCTTTTCTACCAGGTCTCTAAAGAACAACTCTTACCCTCAGATTCTCACTATAGTCAGTAATGCCTTTGCAATCATCAGAAACCATAGCTGCATCTACACATTTTTTCATTAAGTCTCTCTCTTTTATCTTTTCTACCAGGTCTCTAAAGAACAACTCTTACCCTCAGATTCTCACTATAGTCAGTAATGCCTTTGCAATCATCAGAAACCATAGCTGCATCTACACATTTTTTCATTAAGTCTCTCTCTTTTATATTTTCTACCAGGTCTCTAAAGAACAACTCTTACCCTCAGAGGCTCACTATAGTGAGCAATGCCATTAGAATGATCAGAAACCATAGCTGCATCTACACATTTTTTCATTAAGTCTCTCTCTTTTATCTTTTCTACCAGGTCTCTAAAGAACAACTCTTACCCTCAGATTCTCACTATAGTGAGTAATGCCATTAGAATCATCAGAAATCATAACCGGTTTTTTATAATCATAGTAGACTTCTTATAATCAAATTTGCTATGTAGACTTATCTTAACTATATGCTGGGACTTTTTTCATTGTTTTTAACATTCAAAATAGTTATCTTCCACAAGACAAAAATACAAAATACCGATTTTATCAAAATCTGTTCTAACGATTTTGATATCATTTACCCAAAGGCCCAAACAAAACATAAATTAAAAATGACAGTTCGTGTTTTATTGATAAAAAGAAAAGAAAATTGGTTATGAGATGTAATTTTTCAAAATCAGCTCTACCGATTTCATTTAAATTTGTTTGAACTCACAACTACCGAACTGGTATTTTTGGCGATGGATAGTCTCGTTTGGTTAGTACTGTGGAAAGTTTGTGCACCGTTTATTTTAATCATTTACTCGCAAATAATGTGCGAGTATCGATTAAACAGTAGACCTAATGAATGTTTTCAAGTTGGAGTTTATTTATTAAATAACTTATATTAAATCATTTTGAATCCATCTATATTAACAAAGAAACTTGTAACCTCTCAAGTTTATATCATCCGATGATAACCCAGTTTATTACTTGAATTGCTTTTGTTATCGAGTCATTACCAAGGAGCGGGTGCCAATTAAAATATTGTATAGGAAGACAACTAATCCCAGCAATATACAATGAGAAATGCATTCTATTTCTGACTTTATTGAATAGAATATTGTATATGAATTGAAATTAAATTTACAGACAGGAAAATACTTACGGGAACAATATTGCATTTCAAAAATTCATCCGAGGTAAGTGAAACTCTATTGTTAAATCAGTTTTATATTCTGATTTATATTGTTAAACGTTGGGGAAATTATTATTTGCTAGACTTTCAAGTTTAGTTTTAAAATGTTTAAAGACGTTTAATGAGCGAACGAGTTGGTAGCTTTGTTTAATGAGAGAGTAATTTAATGTGAAGTTGTACAAAGGTTATTCTAAAATAATAACCACTATAAAATCTTGTACGTGATACTTAATTTCTATTGTAATTTAATTTTATTGTCTATATAGTACACACTACGATATTACAGTGCTTAGAAAATAACATGCAACCTCGCAAGATCTTACTTCTGATAAATAACACATATTTATGTTCTCACATATCCGTCGTGCGATTGGTCAAACAATATAGCAGTTTTGAGGTCCCTTGAGTACAAAAAGTTATTTTCGGGAATGATATCTATCTTTTTGTACATTGTTCTACAGCTTAAATTTACGAATGTGGGGATATTACGGCAATATGCCCACGTTAAAAAATTTTTTTTCCATAACTCAAAATTTTGGGATATGTACTCATAATTCAACAAAATAAAATTGTTATTAAAAAAAAAATCTAAGTGGTTTGTGCCATAAATTCGTCCTCAGTGTAAATAGTATTTGATGGAAATTGTGCTTTTAATTATAGCGATCTAGGTTTATTTTGTGTTTTACCGATTATTCTTGAACCAAATATTTGTTTATTTGCAATTTTGCACTTGGATTTGGGTCATTATTCTTCATATTTTGAATAAATTAGTAACGGTAAAACCGATTTTTACCACGTTTTTTTTTATTATTTCGTTTTCCGTCATATCTGTCTGTCTGTCTGTATGTCTGTCCGGGTGGAATTTTGCAATCGAGTTTAAACTAACTTCCCGATAAGCCTAGATACCTGAAATTTTGAACATGGGTCAGAATTGGATGACAATACAATATTCAGTTGGTTTCTTGTCTCTATATTAATTTGTTTAAAGAACAGGTAATAAGAGGTAATATTTTGAATTTCAGACATTTTCAGCTAAACAGGATGTGAAATGCATTGGGAATTTCCTATATATATCCCTGTCAGAGTCTCATCAATATAAACAAAACCGATTGAAATCTTTCACCCGGACATAAGACTAAAAAAACAGAAAATAATTAATCAAATACTTTTTTTTTAACATACCATTTTTAAAACGGACTAAAAAGTATAAAATAATTTTTCATGATCCTTCTACAATTTTGAGGGTGGATTGTTAGCGGCTATGGATATATTTGGAATACTTGGAGAGAAAAACGTGGGGCGCAGCCAGTAAATAATACAAGTAGACAATCCGGATGAATTCACAGCTAATTTCAGTGAATCGGAAATGAGATTCACTGTAATTTAATTTATTTACTCCTCCTTAACTATCATAGATTGCTTTCGCCCCACGTTTTTCTCTCCAAGTATTCCAAATATATCCATAGCCACTAACAATCCTCCCTCGAAATTGTAGAAGGGTCATGACAAATTATTTTATACTTTTTAGTCCGTTTTAAAAACGTGGTATGTTAAAAAAAATTATTCGATTTTTGATAAATTAAGTCTTTTATAACAGCCGATTTGATGTTACTTTTTGCGATATCTCATGAACTGGTATTTTTGAAGAGATGGCTACCAATACGTTTTGTTTGGGTTCTCAAGGAGTACATTTTATGTTTCCTTACAACAGCTATCCTCAAATTTCGTGTTATCAAAAAATGAAGGAAAAAAAATGCGTGATAAACCGAAAATATGCCCACACCTAATTTGTCAAAAATCAGTCCAAGCTTCACTTTTTTTACACATCACATAATTTACTCTATTGTTAGTACATGTGTGAAAAAAACAAACACGTTCCCCATTAATTGTATCTTCAACTGTTGAAGAAATAGCAATGATTGCCCACTTAAAAAACACCCAATATAGACAATTTTAAATTTGTGTTTTAAACAAACAATGTGTATAAAAAAACTCGTATTCTATTACATAAGTTTACGTTTACATTTCGATAAGAAAATTGGTAAAATCCTAAATCCTGTGAGGATCATATTTCATCTTCATGTTTTCAAATTTCTGACAATTTTTATTTTAATCAGAATCCTTTCTAAAATCCTTTAACGAAAATTTAAAAACGTTGCAATCATTTTCTATAGGTGGAACAAAGTCTGTCATCTCCATTATGTTTGTATTCAATATTAGGCTTTGTAATAATATTATTAAATTACAACCCTCTCGTCTTAAAATGTAATTTCGAAAATTCCAATTTCCAGTTTACCTTGGATTTAGTAAACTTCAAATTAAATTTAAAATGTCGGAGATCGAATTCTGATATTTTTAGTAAATATGTTTTTTAAGCTTAACCTTAGCAAAAGACTAATATTATACGGAAAAGTAAGTTAGGTATTGTACAGCGGTAATTAAATATTTTACTAAGGGTTTTATAATTGGATCAGTTTATTAACACAAATTATCAAAGATGTTTGACGTTTTAAATGATTAAACTGCGCAAAAACTAAATTACTCAAAATTGGCTCCAGAAACGTCGTATTTATTTTAACTAAATGTGAAGATTCTGACCAAAACGCGAGTGCAAAATGCAAGAAAATATTCCAGTTTAGGAATACTTAGGAAAAAACAAATTTACCTTTCTTTATTTATTAAAAGCTGGATTATAACAAATTAAGACCTCCACTGAATTTTTTTTATATATTTTTTTTATAGAGGTTTGGCAAAATGCGTATTTATGCACTCGTCCCTTATGGACTTATGAGTCGGACTCTCCCAAAGGCACATCGACTAAAACCTTCCTCTTTGCCAGGCGTTTTCCCCACTCCGGGTCCGCTCTCGCATTACTCCGGAGTGGCGCCTGCTTTTAGCCTATCTGTGGCTTCTCTTCTCTGGCTGCTATGGGTCTAGCCAGCCCTCATTTTTCTTGCACCTCAGTACCAATTCAATGCATTCTGCAATTGCCAACCACCGCTGTCTGCACGTCAACATCTCTCCAACTAAGATGTGTTTACGACACAAATGGAGGAAGTTATGGTCTTATTTAATTTTGTTTTCCATAAAATGTTCAATAACAAAAAAAAGACTACGGTTGATTACATTAAATCTATTTATTAAAACATTAATTCTAATAATAAAAAATGAATATACTTTTTAACTCCAATTGCATTTACCTTTATTGAACTCCAAACTAAATTGAAAATGGCGGATGAGATCAAATTCCAATATTTACATTGTGTTCCTTTGAAAACTTTAATGTATAGAAATACTTAAAATTAAGGTAGAGCAGCAATTAGATGTTTTAATAAGAGTGTTAAGTTCGGATAAGTTATTAAATCTCTCAAATTAAAATTTTTAGAATTAACAAACGATGCAAACATGTTGCACTAACTTTCTCACTAACCCAAATATGTTTTGATTTTTACTTATACATTATAACAACTGGCAATAAATTATTATTTGAGTGTATCTGCTATAAGACAAAAACACAAAATTCTGATTTTCTAAAAATTAGTCAAAACGATTATGATCAAATATTTATTGTGGGTGTGTTGAGGTGGTTCGTTTATATATTTCGTTCTAAATATCCATTGGACAGAAGTGGCTGATTGTTATTCATGAAACCATATACAATACTGAGCACGCTCGGCAGCTGTATTGATGAGTGGTTAGATCTAAACAAGGGTTTAAACTATAACTATCAGGCCTAGTTTAAGCCCGGGGTTCTTTTTAAGGGTGAAAAAATCCCTTATTAGTTTAGGTTATGTTCCAACCTTATCAGGGTAGGACTAAAAGTTACTCCTCTAATGTTTGTTTACCTGATAACGAAAGGTGATCCACAGTATCAAAACGTGGTATTTTAATTGACAAACGTTGGTAAATCACAATAACAACCTCAATAAATTAACTGGCATTGTTTGGGGATTTGATTGCTAATGTTTTATTTTTATCGGATCTCGAGAGGTCAATTATAGTCAGTCAATCCTGAAGGACTTACTGGATGTACTTCTTTAATCATGTTGTTTGGGATTAGATCTCTCTTTTTCATCTTTACTACTAGGTCTTTATCAATTCTTGTTTTAATCATATTCTGACGACTTTAGAAATTTCTAGGACTAGGTGCCTCTAGTTTATAGTTCTTTTTTTTTATAAGGTGATGATGACCGAAAAGTATTTGATCACTAAACAAAAAGGAAAAATAAATTTTACCGGGTTACCTGAAACGGGGTAGATCGCTGTTAAATCACGAGTATCATCAAGGGCTGTTTATCGATATGGCTTCAGCTGTTTGTAGTCTACACTCAAATAAATTGCGCAAAAGTCGCATGTAAAACTACCGAATAGCGTTGAAATAATATAGTGTCTATTACTTTCAGTGTAGTTTATATACAGTTTACCGTCAATGACATACACATTTGCAGGATGAATAGTATTATTTTTTTTTTACGAAAAACATGAATTTGACTACAGTTCAAGTTAACCAGGATGCTTAGGAGGGATGATATTTTCGTGTAGTTTTAAACCGATGTCTCTCTGTCTGTCTATAAACTGGTAAACCTATTTTGACCAATTCTCGAAAGGTTTTGTTTTACTATTTTTTGACAAGTTTAATTTCTATCTGATTTTCTACTAATTTTTTTTCTTCTTCTTCTTCTTCTTCTTCTTCTTCTTCTTCTTCTTTCTTAAAACGCTAAAATAGCGTCAGTGTAGGAAGAAAACCTGATATGAATGTTGAAAGACTTTAACACTTTAGATGAAAAGTCTCCGTTATCATCGACTTACATAACAAGAGTGAAGAGAACATAAAATAAAGACCTGCAGCCCTTGAGTATTCTAATAACTGCGAAATAAGAGAAAACAAGATTTGGTCAAGAGAGAGACCTATGAAGGAGAGGGATCTAACCCAAGGTATAGATCCAGCTAGGTTACCTCGAGATTCTCACACTGGCACTGGCTGTATACGAGCCTTTCAGAGTATTTTCTACCAACGTGTCTATGTAAATACCCAAACAAGTACGGTTTATTAACTCAAGTACAAACACAGATATTGACTTAACTAATTATTTGATTTAAAGTAAAATATCATGAACACACCTGGTTAGATTGTTGTTCTGCAGATTGTTATGCCAGTTTATCTTACTATAATTGCTTGCGGCGAAACACCAAAGTTTCAGACAACGCAGGCAGTTGTTTCTAGATACAAACTTCTCCCCTCACGTTAAAACCACCAGGGAACTGATTATATACTGTTATTGTTATTGGATTATGTAATTTAAATAAGTACTTTGAAATATAATTAACTTAAACTTTATTATTAGTATTCTTTATTCGGAACTTTGTGTGCATCGAATGAGACGTTAGACATTTGAGATTGTGGATCAACTCTCGTTTTCAAGTAATCAATCTTAAACATGTTGGATTTATTTACAACAACTTTTCGTTACAAAAAAACAAGTGACACGTTGTAATTCAATATAAAACCACAATGAAATCCCTTAACATTAATGCATTTTAAACAGTTTAATAAATTAATACAAATCTCGAAAACATATAACAAATCAGCTTGTCCTGACACGAAGAAACTGTGTTAGAATATTCCTGGAAAGGCCAAAGATCTATTCCAAACACTTCACTTTCTATGAGGTAGCATCTAAATGATCTCTGGAAATTTACATACGTAAATTTCTTTTTAATATTTTCAGGAAGCGTGTTAAGAACTTTATGCCAGAGTAATATACACCGAGTCACTGTCACACTAACACAAGCGATGGTCAAACCGATGTCAGCTGCAGACATTGGTCAACCAAACAAAACGGTGTGACCGAATTTTTATCACAACGTGAAAACCTGAAACACAGATTAGTAATCTATGAATATGCAGTAATCTAATCTAAAAGGTTAAGAAAAAGCTGAGAGCTCCATGTTAGCAATAAAAATAACTAAAATTATTTACAAACGTGATCCAAAAACGAAAGTCAACAAGAGTCAACCGATTTCGTTCAAATTTAATTAATCATTGAAGAACGATCCAAACTAATGTGGAAAATTGTAAGTAAAAGATAATTACACCTCAGGAATAATTCGCAAAAAAATAATAATTAATTTTGACAGGCGTTATTTAAAACTCAGAAAATCAAGCACGATTGACCCTCAGCATTATTTAAGGGCAAAAGTAAACAGAATTATCATTTTTGACGTCTATAGTATGGATTCGTTAATATTTAGTTTTGAAATTGGCTATGTGAGAAAGTTTATGCAATGTTTTTACACTGTTTAATTTCGTAAATAAGGTAAACTAATAGCAAAGCTTCCTGTTTGACTATTACAATATTTTAAGAGTTATTTATATGTTTGAACCTTCAAGCGATGTATGATCCATCCTGTATATTTTAGATTTAGTTTTATAAAAAAAGGGTTAAAAGGATTGTGCCCCCTCTCCTTGGTGCTCTAATTTGAAAACATATTTATCCCCTAGATTCTAATCCAACAAATAATACAAATGATGAGTGTTAATAATACCTCATCTTGGAGAATTCAGTCAGTAGGTGATTGTGGTCCAATCTAAGCATCTGGCCTGTAAGAGCAACTTAATCATTGTCTAAGCCATGTAGTATACACACATTTCCCACACAAATTGTTCATATATCCTGAGGCCTCAGTTACAAGACCTGAGGTCCTCCATCTTGTATACACTACATGCAAATTAGGGTAATCTATTTTTCCAATCATTCTCTCATAATATCAAATAAATAAATCAATTACTACATTTTGAAACTAAAATATCACGGAACAATTAAAGTGTACTTTGCTAACTTAGAGTTGCAGTACTCTAGTATGCTTTGGTTGGCTGTTTGATGATTTTATAATTAAAACTTTGGTTTTAGATTGAACATTTCAATAGAGTATAATTTTATTAAAATTGATTCCGTTTCTAATTTGTTTCCACGCGACTGCTTCAATGTTTTGTAATAATTAGTAATTTTATGTAGGTCGTTGAACAATGTTAAAAACCGTGTAAAAATTAACGTTGTAATTAATTGAAGTGAAAATTCCTTGTAAACTGAGACCTAAATATTGCTGTTTTACGATTACTGAATATTCATTTGAATATCCAATCTACAAAATATATTTAAACTGGGTTTAGAAAAAAAACTTTTTAATAAGAAAAAAAAGTCAAAATGTTTACATTACGAATTTCATTGACTTTTGTTGTTAATAAATGAGTTGCTGACGAGACATTCAATGGTATCAACCTGGCTCGAACCTGCGTAACTTTTGTCGGTTCACTAGGCCGAACTGTATCTAGATAAACACGCACCTCTACCAGTTGAGCTACTTGAAAATTTATAAGCAAATGAACGAAAATAACAATTCTTGAGTCATTTTGAGAAAAAATTAAAAACCCAGGTTGTCAGGGTTTATTTATTTTTCCTTCTAATTATTTGAATGATCCGTTATTGGTGCATTATATTTTCCACAAGTCACATGTTCCACGTTTTGTTTTTATAAAGAACCAGAAATTTTTTGAGAAATCCTGTAAATAGATTACATTTTAGTTCTTAGAAGCTACATTGTAACAAAATTTGATCAAAATAGTTGTAGCCGATTTTGAAAAAAAAAAGTTATCAAAATAAAGAAAATATAATTGTATAATATGACAAAACACCAGGTTTAGAACCTTTCTTTTAGGCTGCAGACCACAGACAGCTAGACAGACAGACAATAATGTTTTTGCTAACGATACTAGTCGAAAAACCCAACATCTAACTTTTATAAATCGTACAATATTCTCTACATAACTTATAAGAGAGAAAATAAAATATGACATTGGCTACGGACTTTAGGTGTTTTTAAAAATTAATTTAATAACACACAATACACATACTGCATTGGATAAACTTCATATTGATTTGCGAAGCACATTTATATATATTATAAATATAAATATAAATAAATAAATATATATATATATATATATATATATATATATATATATATATATATATATATATATCATCACAAGACATCGTAAATTGAAATAATGTGTTTTTAATCGTTCCCTTACACAATAATAGAATTTTACAAATGAAAAAACCGTTTCGTGTTTTGTGTATTGAAAATATGTTTCATGCATGAGAGACTGTGTTCGCTTCTTACAACTTTATGTATTCAATGAATATTGAAACCAATTATTTTACATCAAAGCGCACATTACATTCATTGAATGTTGTGAACATAAAGAGAGAATCAATTTAGTTAATTATTTATTATTCAAATAGAATTCTTTGAATAATTCACTTAGTGTGAAGTTTTAGGGGACTCACTTTAGTAAGTACTGGTTTGGCAATCTCGAAAGAACCTAGCTGGATGTACACCTGTTTTGATACAGTCTTAGATTAGATCATTTTATATCGGGTCTTTTTTGAATCGTTCTTGTTCTTTTCCGATCTTTACGCTATTAGAGTATTTCAGTATCTCATATTGAAATACAGAAAGTAATTAAATTGTCTAAATAGTGTTATTTTAAACGGTATTTTTTCGTATATCGTTTGTCATTTAACTTATAATATACTAAATTATATACAAATATGGTGACTTAAATTTTGTATAATATTATTATTAAAATTTTATTTTCCACCGGGTGCGTATTATTTTTAATTGAATTAGTGGGGTTGCTATGTTGTCACTGAACTTTAAGGAAAAAATCATTTTGGATTTATTTTAAAGCAAACACTCACCTTAGAGGCTGACTTTAGTGAGTATTGGCAATCCCGAATGGACCTAGCTGGATGTACACCTATTTTCAAGTAGTCTCGGGTTATATCACTCAATTCTATCAGATCTCTCTTGAACAACTCTTATGATTTTCCGACCTTTAAACTGAGACTGTTCAATAAAACATATATTTCAATACACATATTTTCAATGACTTCATATAGAGACAGAAAAAATGAAAATAACAAAATGGCGGCAATTTAAAATATTTTTTTGCTCATATCTTGTGTATCATACAACTTATCACTAAATTAGATACAAGATCGACGATTTCAATTCAGCTTGTAATTGTACCAACCCCACTTCTCTACGATGATAAGTTATGGTTAAAATTGTAATTTGAAACCCTGATCTATTAAGAAAATGTGATATTCGTGTAATTACGAGATCTGGCAGAGCCGAGTCAAAACCAATACAATTCCACATTTACTGCAAAGCCTAAGAAATCAACTTTGAGGATTACATTTAGAGAATGGTTTACATTACATTGTATGATAGGCTGGGTAAGTACCATGACAGCGTTAATAAACTTGATTTTTTCTAGTGCTAGATACGAGGCCGAGGATATTTATAAATGTCAAAGATACTCATAATATTAAAGTTTTATTTTCAACCTGGCCGGTATTACGGCAGGGTTGCTGTGTTACCCCTAAAGGCTAAAGAAAAAAATCAATTTTTATTTTCCTCTAAAGCAAACACACGCATCAAATTGTTCAGATTTGTTTAATTACGAAATATTAATTTTGTTGATTTTCACTTTTTTCGATCTTATAATTACGATGATTAATGTCCACCCAAATTAAAATATCACCAGATAAAAAATTAATTATAATATAGTGTAGAGCTTTCTGTCTGCATGATTGATAGTATTAGAATAACCAATTATAAAGTTGAACACTTCGTTGAAACTCATAGGGTATAAAACCATACCAACATTACTTCATGTATGTCTTTTAATTAAATCCACCCCCTCACCCAGTATTGAGCATCAGGTTTAATTGAATTGCAAATTATGTTTAGTTTGCAAGTGAAAATTTAAAGTGAAAAAGTAGACACTCTTTAAATGTTGTAAATTATTATTATTTTTAGGAACAGTAATGGATCACAACCAATCTCCATTTATTATAGTACGATTACAGGTTACGATACTTTTGTCTGTCTTTATTTTCGTAACTTTAACTAGTTTGACAATTTGTCGCCTCTGCTGGAATATTTTTCATTTAAGACTTATCCACGATAGTGTATGAGAAAATGAATTTCGGACGTCCAATAAATTTGGGTTCATTGGAAATTTAAGTGTTCTCTAAAATGACCATGTACTATTTATAACAATTACCTGTTGGAAGCCGTCTCGTTTAAGTTTGATCAGCGACCTTGAAAGGTGACAGAACGTTCAGCTACCAGAGAGTGTTACCATCTTCGATGTTGCTCTTCTCTGGCCCATTGATTGACTGTGTTACTGAACAGCTGATAGCACACATTGGCACAAAGGAGTCATTGTTTGAAAAAAAGTTTACCCTTCGCATTTTCCTCTATGTCCTAGCAGCCATCGTGCCTGTACTGTGTAAGACACAACAGCGTTGTTACGGACAGAAGGCATTCATAGACTAGTCTGGGATTACCTTCTATTGAATAAAGTTCTCAAGGCGAACCCTGATTGTCTGAAGGGATCAGAATTTGCCTCCTTTGGTAGCCACTTTCTAGCACCATGTTTCCTGTTTCCAAACTAATTACAGCTTGGAATACAAGTACAGTATCTTCCCAGTCCCCCAGCTAATATCGATATCTGATGATATCTCTTAACTATTATCAACATTAGATATGTTTCCCTCAACTTTCGTGATTATGTTGAATACTCTATGGCCTTTTACAGTAGGGAATTTATTCATACATATCCAAACTGTCATTTGCAAACACCAAAGAATTCAATTTATCAATATATATATATATATATATATATATATATATATATATAAATGGTGTAAGAGTCCGTGGAGAGCTTAGAACACTGAATACTATAGGCGGTTTTTCAACCAATTAATGTATGGTTAACATATCAAAATTGCCGTCATCGGTGTTCTAGCGTTCTTAATCAGAGATTGCTATTAATTGTAGCTTCCCAACGATGCTGTGCCAACTCAGACGTTTAAACCCCCATGGTTATTGAACCTGGAACCTTTAACTCTTGTTGTGCTAAACTCTAGACGAGTCGCGGGCTCAAATTTATCAATATTACCTAATGATATTTAAATTTGTAGACCGGAAGGGAAACAAACTATTTTAAGCTGAGGTAGTTGAAAACAGACAATCACCATTATGATTTTTTTTGGATACCTATTATTACTATTAGTTTTATTACTAGGATTAAGGATCCTAGTAAGCACTTTAACTATTGATAGAGACAGATTAGTTTTTTCCCTGTGCTAGTGTGACATTAACTATTAGTAGAAATGGATTCCCTTTATATATGTCTTAGTAGGGACATTAACTATTAGTAGAGACAGATTGGTTTTTTCCCTGTGCTAGTGTGAACTTTACCTATTAGTAGAGATGGATTCCCTTTATATCTGTCTTAGTAGGCACCTTAACTATTAGTAGAGACAGATTGGTTTTATCCCTGTGCTAGTGTGAACCTTACCTATTAGTAGAGATCTATCCCCTTTATATCTGTCTTAGTAGGCACCTTAACTATTGATAGAGACGGATTGGTTTTATCCCTGTGCTAGTGTGAACCTTAACTATTAGTAGAGGTGAATTCCCTTTATATCTGTTTTAGTAGGCACCTTAACTATTGATAGAGACGGATTGGTTTTATCCCTGTGCTAGTGTGAACCTTAACTATTAGTAGAGATGGATTCCCTTTATATCTGTTTTAGTAGGCACCTTAACTATTGATAGAGACGGATTGGTTTTATCCCTATGCTAGTGTGAAACTTAACTATTAGTAGAGATGGATTCCCTTTATATCTGTCTTAGTAGGCACCTTAACTATCAGTAGAGACAGATTGGTTTTATCCATGTGCTAGTGCGAACCTTAACAATTAGTAGAGATGGATTCTCTTTATATCTGTCTTAGTAGGCACCTTAACTATTGATAGAAACTGACAGGTTTTATCCCTGTGCTAGTATGCCATTAACTAGTAGATAGAGATTCGTTATCCCTGTGTTAATACGCACCGCAACTATCAGTAGAGATAGATTCGTTTTTATCCCTGTGCTAGTGTGCACCGCAACTATCAGTCGAGACAAATTCCTTTTATCCCTCTCCCTGTTCACCTTAACTATCAGTACACACGTTAGTTTCCCTCAACTTTTGTATTTATATCGATCACTCTATAAGACTTGCTGATAGTTTCAATTTGTTGACGTTTTGTAGTCAAATTGACGACATTTTAGATACCATATACAAGGGAAATGCATTAGCGTTTCACAATGGAACACATTTGATTTGCATAATGGCAGTGTCATTAATTTACTTGTCACTATCAAGGTGTGATAAATCTTTATAAATGAAATGTTAGTGTGGTAATCTCAACTAACATTATTTAAAAAATATTTTTACACAACTACTGATACTTTTCAGTTAGTTTATATATCAATAACAGTATCAAACATAAACTCCTTATAATTTGTTCTAAAGCATTTTTTGGGTACAGTATTTGTATTTCTACACTTATGCCTGTCATTTTAAAATACACAAAACCAGTTTAATGATTTTCAAATATTTACCTTAGTAAAATTTTATAGACAATAATTACGTGTTCAATTCATTGGTAGAGTGTCATTTAAATCTATATTCATGTTATAAGGCTCCAATAGAAATGCTAAACCCAAATAAGTTTGTTCATTTTGTAAAGGCTAAATTGTGGTGGTCCAAAGTTAATATCTTAACGAATAATAATGTGACTAATTATTTTGTCATAGCACATTAGGAAAAAGGATGCAGTTTTATTTATTTTATAATTGTATGTATCTGCTAGGAAACTGATTTTCCAAGTTGCATGAGTAAATAATTGGTTACGTATGAAAATAAGCATCGAATAAGAGAGCAAAGAATGAAGTGTTTCAGGAAGGAGAGAAGTGGGAATAATTTTGTTTGAGGATAATAATTTATCAAAATGACAAGGCATCCAGTAGTTGATATGAATTAAATGTAGAGGATTTTAGTTAATAAAATGTTTTTCTGTAGTGACGAAGGACACTGAGATAACTTCAGAAATCACGATTGGAATTAGGTGAATAAAACTCGGGGCTTTGATGTTTGTGAACAATTGATGAAATATACTACAAAGGGTAAACAGAAAAGATATAAATAGACCAACAGTGAGGTATAGTACTGAAGTTTGGGCATTAACTAGGATGCAATGAAGATATGCTTAATAAATTTGAGAAAAAGTTATACAATGAATATCTGGACCCTTGTGAAATGATAATGGCACATG
Organism: Aphrophora alni; assembly: GCA_963513935.1. Taxonomy (NCBI): domain Eukaryota; kingdom Metazoa; phylum Arthropoda; class Insecta; order Hemiptera; family Aphrophoridae; genus Aphrophora; species Aphrophora alni. The sequence goes on from CAUPSG010000582.1 coordinate 33,147, forward strand.
GAGGATTTGTTAAAATGTGAGATAAACCATCTGATTGATAAAGAAAATAAAGTGACGTTTATTAAATCCCAGTGATGACTTGGTACCGTATAGAGTGCTTATAAGTGTTACAAATAAGGAAGAAGATAACATAAAAGACCTCGAATAATCTAACTGTATTATGGTCGAAAAATAACAAGAGTTGGTCAAGACAGACCTGATAGGGAAAATGAAAGTAGGGTATCTCACCCAAGACTAAAGGAAAAGCGGTTTAGATCCACTTAGGATTCCTCGAGATTGCCAAATTTTAATTCATTAAAGTGTTCCCCTAAGAGGCAATCAAGAATTGAGAAATGGACGCTCATTGAGGAAAGGTCGAGAGGCAGACAGCAAAAACATGGTAGGTGTGGTGAACATTAGTTGTGGTTATGTGTAAGGCACTGTTGCTGCTGTACGTGGCGGTAATCAAGGCTCATGGAGGATTGTAGCGCCGAAGGAATAACAATACAACATAACCATGATAAAAGTTGATTTCTAAGCAAAGTCCATGAATATATGAGTCCTATATATGAGAATATATGAATCCATGAGGTTACTCTCATAAAAGTTTTGTCTTAAGTGTAACTAAAATTTAAATAAACCTTGCAGGTTACAGAGCTGTTGCTATCTTAGCCACTTTATAATAATTAACCACATGTTGAGATTGAAGTACTTTCAGTAATTAATTATCTCTAATGGACAGGGAGGGGAACTTTAAAGTGTATGCTTCCATTACTCGGTCAAACTTTTATTTTGCTTTATATTAATCTTAAATATTAATTTAGAACGTAGTATTTTTAATAGATTATGATGGCCGTAATTTTAAGTAGAATTTTAACAAATAATTTGTTATTTTAATAATAAATTAATCTGATTTCCGAAAAAAGTAAAATTTATATGTTTAAAAATTGAATTTTCTCAATTTAAATTAACTAAATAGAGTTACAAAATGATGTTGACCTTTAATACGAACAATTTCAGATGACTTTATAGATGTAAAAAAAAAAAAAAAAAAAAAAAATGGTAACTATAAATATAAAATTTAATCAACTTTAATGTAATAGCAGATATTTCTTGTTGAAACTCCATATTCAAGGATAAATAAAGCAAGAGCTTAAAGTTTCAAATATTTTAATAGTATGAATGAGCTACAATTGTTTCGCCTTGCGGCATCTACGGGCTACTAAGGTAGTGAAACTCAACTACTCTGCGGCCCGTAGATGCCGCAAGGCGAAACAATTGTAGCTCATTCATACTATTAAAATATTTGAAACTTTAAGCTCTTGCTTTATTTATCCTTGTATAAAATTTAACGTCGTTTGTCTGTGCAGTCCAAACTAGTGGTCACATTCAACTAAAATTTCGTATGCAGGTATATTTCGTTTTTATAATATCTAGATTATGTTTATTTAAATTAAAGCTTGTGATGCAGCTTTAATTAACAGGGCTGAAACTAACAAGTTAGATTTTTCAAAATCAGCTGTAATTTTTTTTTTTTTTTTTGCAGATCACGACCCAAAAAGTATTGGATGCTATATCCTTAAAAATACTAATTAAAAAATTATTGGTAAATTACATAAAACTAGTCAATGATATAAAGTCATATTTTTTATCAAAATCATCACAGTCGATTTCGATCAAATTTTTGTTGTTAAAAATGTAAATATTAATAACTAGAATCAGTGGACTACATCTGTGCAAGTAAAAACATTAAGGTGAAACGAATCTATACGAGAGTCAATTAAACCAGTTTTCAGTTACTTAAGACACTGTTAATTCAATATTTTAGATTAAAAATATGTTTTTATACAATTCTTATACAACGTTTGTGGTCCATTTTCACGTTTTGAATGACAATTATTGAAATTATATTGGGAGGGATGTTGACGAAGACATTTTGATTAGTTTATATTTATTTCTCTTTAGATAGACGTGTAGGAATATTTTTTCAGTTTATTTATTATTATGTAAATATATCATACTGAAAAATTGTTTGGACTTTTGAATATAATAAAACTAGATTATGACAAGAACACTTGACTACAGACATCAAAGGCAACTTGTGTATGCAGTAAATCATGACGAGTGTATCACTAACCTATTTTCACGTCAAAAATAAGCGGGGATAAATTGCAGACAATGTGGATCTGCTACATGATGTTTTATAATAGACAACCGCATAATATCCAACACAATCTGACTGACGAAACTCATCTATATGAAGTTACTGAAAGCTGAAGTCTTTAACTTTGAAAATGTTATCATGAAATATCGATATATACATTATACAATTCAAAAATCTAGTTACATATATTGTTTTATTTAATTCCTTCATTTTACTGTATAAAGATATATACATTTATGTAATAATAACTCATAAAATCAAAAAGTAGAAGAAATATATCCGTCATGAGGAGATATAGGCTACATGCAACCTTACCAGATTATTATATATGTGAAGATAAACTGATATAATAGAACGGAATTTGTTTATTAGCATCTAGACTATCATTTGTAGGAAACATACATTTTTAACAAATAGATTGGGGACATCATGGTACTTAGCCACCTCCACAATGCATGTATATGTTTCGGTGTTTATCATCAACTATCTAACAAAATCCAATAAAACTCAACATTGGAAACTGAGGTTTTAAAATTTTAAAATGCGAGAAACATCGATATGTAAACAATAAAATAACAAACACTACTTAAATATTTTCATCAAAATTGCTCACTAGCATCGATGAAAATTATGTATTCACATTTTACCACTTTTTTTATTAAACTGAAGGATACCACACATAAACTGAAGGATTTTTTATTTATAAATATTCACGTTATTATTGCAGAAAACACAAATTAAAAAAATATGTATCAATGGATTGGAAAATATTACTTTGTCTCAATTTAAAAAAGAGTTCCTAGAAAATCTAAGTGTTTTCAAGAGATTGTTTAGGTTCCGTAACATGGGCCACCACCATATTCAGTATTCTGTTTTATCCCTTTGATAATGATTTTTTGTTTTCAACTATTTGATTAAAATAATGTATTCGTCTGTCATTTTGATTTGGATGTGAGAATTTTGTTTGATTTAATAAAATTTGTCTCGTCTCACAAAGACCTTAAAATGTCAATTGTCATTCATATGGCCATAAATCCTATTTACAAATTAGTCAGACTAACCCCTGAAGGTCAGAAATTAAAAGTTAGGACTTAAGTTACCCCATCTTACATGAGAAGATTCTGAAATAGCACTAAAGTTAAGATGCTGAGGTGGAATTTCCTTTTCAGCTGTCTTTCTATTATCACGTTAAGGACCTGGATGTTACTTACGGTGGTACAACAATATTGTCTTAATGTCATTTTTCTTTTTTCATCCAACCCTTTAAAGTAACCATTTAAATACTTGGGTACCCTTACCGTCTAACTCCTTGAAGTTCAAAATTTTAAATGACTGCTCATAGAAGGATTTCTCGTTACCACAATCTGTATTTGGCTACTTTAGTTACTAAGAAAGTTAAATGTTGTTGTGGGGGGGGGTTGTAAGTTTATTTCCAGACATAATGTACGTACAAAGTCAGTAAAATCAGCAATAACGTCTCTAGTAGTTGGAATTTTACTGAAATGATTGACAAATTTATTTAAGTAAGTTTAGTTTTACTATAAATTGCGACTAGATGGCAAAATAATTGGCATACAGATTTTTAAAATGGCGGCCGTTCACAACTGTGTTTTTGCTATTTTCTCTTTATCCAAGCTCATTTTGTGAAGTTTGGCGATTTGTATTAAAATCAAATCTGACCAAATGCGTCTCATTCATGTCAGTATTAACTGCATATAGAGGATAATCTTAGGTTTTCAGCACTAAATAAAACTAAAAACACTCTAAACTGCTTTTGATAAAGATCACATTCCTCCACACTACATTTACTAACGACACCATTGTGAAGCGTTACTCGCGGTAGATAGGCTTAATAACGTCTTGTTGCCAAGGAGATTAAAATAATAATTGCATCAGACGTTTGCCATTCCAGACTTCCCTAAAGGATTCCAGACACTGGCTATGTAATGATACTTATAGTTTTTTATAGTCATACACACATCAACTTCTAATCAATTTCTAAATATAGGGATGCTTTGGATTTACTTTGGTTTATTGTGTCCTCTTGTTTGTCTGTTTTAGTGGGTAGGAACCTCGTACGTCTAGTGAGGTCTCGGTTTAACATGATCAAGGAGGTTTTTGTGAATTCGGTACTTTGATTGGGAAGTTACTTAGTGTTATATACGCGATTAAATACACATAAGAATATCAATTAAACTAAAATTTCTATGACTAAAATAATAACCAATTTCTATCCTGTTTAAGCTAAATATAAGAATTTTAATACATTAATAATTTCATGACTAGAATGAAGGACAATTTCTATCCTGTTTAATCTAAATATAAGTAAAATTGATAGGTAATTGATTTCATTCTTGTGTAAAGAAGAAAATTCTCGCGGTCATCATCACTTTGTAAAACATGGGCGCCTTCTTGGTATTTATTCAGCTCAGAAGATCGTCTAAATGTAATGCTGAAAATTAGTTTCTTACGCCATGTACCTGCCACCTTCAAGATTCTTTGTAGTCATGTCGGTAACTCGACCCTGTATCTTGCGACTTTACGAATATAACATTTTCATATGAGATCAGGGTTTGACATTACAATGTTTACAATAACTCTCCTCTTCGTTATATTAGTTATGTGGGTTGGTACAGTGTAGAATTGTAGGTAGTAAATTTTTATCTAATTTAAGTGTGTTATGAACGTGATCTGAACAAAATACCTGACATCTTGTGACATTTTAAATTATAATTTCCTTAATTTCCATAGGGTTCAATTTGTGCTCACTATAGCCCTCTCTATACTAAATGTCATGTTCATATCTTCAGTTTGCCGCAGTTGTAACGACGACGATGAACAGCATGTCGAAAATCAATTCGTTGTTTTATTTTAGGCAATCTTCTCAATTAAGGAGATTTCTTCAATGTGTTTTAAGTTTGGGTTTTGCGGCCCCTGGGGAATTAAAAATATTTAAGAAGGTTATATGGTTACGTGATACCTTATGATAAAAGTTTTGATGAGACGTTCAGCAAACGAGTTTGAAAGTATTAAAACCAAATAACGGTCAAAAACGTGATTGGCTAAAACGCACCAAACTTTACCAATTAATTAAATATTTTTATAGCGTTTTATGAACTTTTGATTACATGTATATGCATTTACGAAACGTCACCTTTACAATGGTATAAAATTTATTTCGGTAGGATGAATATGAGTAGGCCTAATGTCCAGTTGCAAAATCAGAGATTTTTACTGTTGTCTGTACTAGGCGTGGTTGTCATCGTTGCTTTTCGACGCAAACCTCTTCAAGAGTTAAGACAGTTCTGTAAAATCATTTGTTCATAAATTTTCATTTACTTAATAAATGCTATTTTGATTATTCCTTGAAATCTAAAATTGAAAATCGTAGGCTTATAGAAGGAACCGCACTCGTTTGATGGTTTGTTTGTCTATATTAATTAATATCAACGTTCGTTTAAGGTAGGTGCAAGCTCTTTCCCAGCCACTCTGGTATATTGAAAAATAATGAAATCGCCTTCAATTCTTTTAAAAATTGTAACATATGTAAATTAAATGAAGGGATGGTGTTGTGTATGTGTCTCAGACTAATAGTTTTTCCATGTCATTCAGTATTCAAAGTTGACACAACGTAGAAGTTGAAATAATTTATCAGTATCGGACTCAGTGAGCGTCGCGGAATCCCCAGACTTGATTGATTATACTGCGACACATTTATCTAAAGTATGTCATCCCCCACAGCCCTTGCGTTGATTTATTTGAAATAGATATAATTGTGGTAATGCTAAACATTATTTTTGTTAATAACAATTAATTTATAGTTCTTTAAATGTAAATTAAATATGGCAAGACCAATAAAACTACGAAGTCGTTTTCTGTATGCTAAGCCCGTCTGCTTACTAGATGATTACGACACGTAACTTAACTTATAAGCGAATCTCAGTAATTATCTTTTAAATCGTTTCGTAGTGGGTAAACCGGTGTACAGCAGTACGTTAATGATGTCTATAGTAAGATATGTTTATAAAGCGACACTCTCTGTCTAACTCTTTGCTTAATATCTTACGATCATTTAAAGTAATAAAATATATAGAGGTACAAGTTAATATAATCAGTGATAGTGTTGAAAAATACCCTTGTTTGTGATTAAATTGAATGAATAGCTTAAATCAGACGTGGTAGTGTTAAAAAATACCCTTGTTTGTGATTAAATTGAATGAATAGCTTTAATCTGACGTGGTAGTCTTGAAAAATACCCTTGTTTGTGATTAAATTGAATGAATAGCTTAAATCAGACATGGTAGTGTTAAAAAATACCCTTGTTTGTGATTAAATTGAATGAATAGCTTTAATCTGACGTGGTAGTGTTGAAAAATACCCTTGTTTGTGATTAATTTGAATGAATAGCTTTAATCTGACGTGGTAGTCTTGAAAAATACCCTTGTTTGTGATTAAATTGAATGAATAGCTTTAATCTGACGTGGTAGTCTTGAAAAATACCCTTGTTTGTGATTAAATTGAATGAATAGCTTAAATCAGACGTGATAGTGTTAAAAAATACCCTTGTTTGTGATTAAATTGAATGAATAGCTTTAATCTGACGTGGTAGTGTTGAAAAATACCCTTGTTTGTGATTAAATTGAATGAATAGCTTAAATCAGACGTGGTAGTGTTAAAAAATACCCTTGTTTGTGATTAAATTGAATGAATAGCTTAAATCAGACGTGGTAGTGTTAAAAAATACCCTTGTTTGTGATTAAATTGAATGAATAGCTTAAATCAGACGTGGTAGTGTTAAAAAATACCCTTGTTTGTAATTAAACTGAATGAATAGCTTAAATCAGACGTGGTACTGTAGTCTTGAAAAATACCCTTGTTTGTGATTAAATTGAATGAATAGCTTAAATCAGACGTGGTAGTGTTAAAAAATACCCTTGTTTGTGATTAAATTTAATGAATAGCTTAAATCAGACGTGGTAGTGTTAAAAAATACCCTTGTTTGTGATTAAATTGAATGAATAGCTTTAATCTGACGTGGTAGTGTTGAAAAATACCCTTGTTTGTGATTAAATTGAATGAATAGCTTAAATCAGACACGGTAGTGTTAAAAAATACCCTTGTTTGTGATTAAATTGAATGAATAGCTTAAATCAGACATGGTAGTGTTAAAAAATACCCTTGTTTGTGATTAAATTGAATGAATAGCTTAAATCAGACATGGTAGTGTTAAAAAATACCCTTGTTTGTGATTAAATTGAATGAATAGCTTAAATCAGACGTGGTAGTGTTAAAAAATACCCTTGTTTGTGATTAAATTGAATGAATAGCTTAAATCAGACTTGGTAGTGTTGAAAAATACCCTTGATTGTGATTAAATTGAATGAATAGCTTAAATCAGACATGGTAGTGTTGAAAAATACCCTTGTTTGTGATTAAATTGAATATATAGCTTAAATCAGACATGGTAGTGTTAAAAAATACCCTTGTTTGTGATTAAATTGAATGAATAGCTTAAATCAGACATGGTAGTGTTAAAAAATACCCTTGTTTGTGATTAAATTGAATAAATAGCTTAAATCAGACATAGTAGTGTTAAAAAATACCCTTGTTTGTGATTAAATTGAATGAATAGCTTAAATCAGACGTGGTAGTGTTGAAAAATACCCTTGTTTGTGATTAAATTGAATGAATAGCTTAAATCAGACATGATAGTGTTAAAAAATACCCTTGTTTGTGATTAAATTGAATGAATAGCTTAAATCAGACATGGTAGTGTTAAAAAATACAATTGTTTGTGATTAAATTGAAAGACTAGCATAAATAAGACATAGTAGTGTTAAAAAATACCCTTGTTTGTGATTAAATTGAAAGACTAGCATAAATATGACGTGGTAGTGTTGAAAAATACCCTTGTTTGTGATTAAATTGAATGAATAGCTTAAATCAGACGTGTTACTGTAGTCTTGAAAAATACCCTTGTTTGTCATTAAATTGAATGAATAGCTTAAGTCAGACATGGTAGTGTTAAAAATACCCTTGTTTGTGATTAAATTGAAAGACTAGCATAAATCTGACGTGGTAGTGTTGAAAAATACCCTTGTTTGTGATTAAATTGAAAGACTAGCATAAATAAGACATAGTAGTGTTAAAAAATACCCTTGTTTGTGATTAAATTGAAAGACTAGCATAAATCTGACGTGGTAGTGTTGAAAAATACCCTTGTTTGTGATTAAATTGAAAGACTAGCATAAATCTGACGTGGTAGTGTTGAAACATACCCTTGTTTGTGATTAAATTGAAAGACTAGCATAAATCTGACGTGGTAGTGTTGAAAAATACCCTTGTTTGTGATTAAATTGAAAGACTAGCATAAATCTGACGTGGTAGTGTTGAAAAATACCCTTGTTTGTGATTAAATTGAAAGACTAGCATAAATCTGACGTGGTAGTGTTAAAAAATACCCTTGTTTGTGATTAAATTGAAAGACTAGCATAAATCTGACGTGGCAGTGTTGAAAAATACCATTGTTTGTGATTAAATTGAAAGACTAGCATAAATCAGACATGGTAGTGTTAAAAAATACCCTTGTTTGTGATTAAATTGAATGAATAGCTTAAATCAGACATGGTAGTGTTAAAAAATACCCTTGTTTGTGATTAAATTGAATGAATAGCTTAAATCAAACGTGGTAGTGTTAAAAAATACCCTTGTTTGTGATTAAATTGAATGAATAGCTTAAATCAGACTTGGTAGTGTTGAAAAATACCCTTGATTGTGATTAAATTGAATGAATAGCTTAAATCAGACATGGTAGTGTTGAAAAATACCCTTGTTTGTGATTAAATTGAATGAATAGCTTAAATCAGACATGGTAGTGTTAAAAAATACCCTTGTTTGTGATTAAATTGAATAAATAGCTTAAATCAGACATAGTAGTGTTAAAAAATACCCTTGTTTGTGATTAAATTGAATGAATAGCTTAAATCAGACGTGGTAGTGTTGAAAAATACCCTTGTTTGTGATTAAATTGAATGAATAGCTTAAATCAGACATGGTAGTGTTAAAAAATACCCTTGTTTGTGATTAAATTGAATGAATAGCTTAAATCAGACATGGTAGTGTTAAAAAATACCATTGTTTGTGATTAAATTGAAAGACTAGCATAAATAAGACATAGTAGTGTTAAAAAATACCCTTGTTTGTGATTAAATTGAAAGACTAGCATAAATATGACGTGGTAGTGTTGAAAAATACCCTTGTTTGTGATTAAATTGAATGAATAGCTTAAATCAGACGTGTTACTGTAGTCTTGAAAAATACCCTTGTTTGTGATTAAATTGAATGAATAGCTTAAGTCAGACATGGTAGTGTTAAAAATACCCTTGTTTGTGATTAAATTGAAAGACTAGCATAAATCTGACGTGGTAGTGTTGAAAAATACCCTTGTTTGTGATTAAATTGAAAGACTAGCATAAATAAGACATAGTAGTGTTAAAAAATACCCTTGTTTGTGATTAAATTGAAAGACTAGCATAAATCTGACGTGGTAGTGTTGAAAAATACCCTTGTTTGTGATTAAATTGAAAGACTAGCATAAATCTGACGTGGTAGTGTTGAAACATACCCTTGTTTGTGATTAAATTGAAAGACTAGCATAAATCTGACGTGGTAGTGTTGAAAAATACCCTTGTTTGTGATTAAATTGAAAGACTAGCATAAATCTGACGTGGTAGTGTTGAAAAATACCCTTGTTTGTGATTAAATTGAAAGACTAGCATAAATCTGACGTGGTAGTGTTAAAAAATACCCTTGTTTGTGATTAAATTGAAAGACTAGCATAAATCTGACGTGGCAGTGTTGAAAAATACCATTGTTTGTGATTAAATTGAAAGACTAGCATAAATCAGACGTGGTAGTGTTGAAAAATACCCTTGTTTGTGATTAAATTGAAAGACTAGCATAAATCTGACGTAGTAGTGTTGAAAAATACCCTTGTTTGTGATTAAATTGAAAGACTAGCATAAATCAGACGTGGTAGTGTTGAAAAATACCCTTGTTTGTGATTAAATTGAAAGACTAGCATAAATCTGACGTGGTAGTGTTAAAAAATACCCTTGTTTGTGATTAAATTGAAAGACTAGCATAAATCTGACGTGGTAGTGTTGAAAAATACCCTTGTTTGTGATTAAATTGAAAGACTAGCATAAATCAGACGTGGTAGTGTTGAAAAATACCCTTGTTTGTGATTAAATTGAAAGACTAGCATAAATCTGACCTGGTAGTATTGAAAAATACCCTTGTTTGTGATTAAATTGAAAGACTAGCATAAATCTGACGTGGTAGTGTTGAAAAATACCCTTGTTTGTGATTAAATTGAAAGACTAGCATAAATCTGACGTGGTAGTGTTGAAAAATACCCTTGTTTGTGATTAAATTGAAAGACTAGCATAAATCAGACGTGGTAGTGTCGAAAAATACCCTTGTTTGTGATTAAATTGAAAGACTAGCATAAATCTGACGTGGTAGTGTTGAAAAATACCCTTGTTTGTGATTAAATTGAAAGACTAGCATAAATCTGACGTGGTAGTGTTGAAAAATACCATTGTTTGTGATTAAATTGAAAGACTAGCATAAATCTGACGTGGTAGTGTTGAAAAATACCATTGTTTGTGATTAAATTGAAAGACTAGCATAAATCTGACGTGGTAGTGTTGAAAAATACCATTGTTTGTGATTAAATTGAAAGACTAGCATAAATCAGACGTGGTAGTGTTGAAAAATACCCTTGTTTGTGATTAAATTGAAAGACTAGCATAAATCTGACGTGGTAGTGTTGAAAAATACCCTTGTTTGTGATTAAATTGAAAGACTAGCATAAATCTGACGTGGTAGTGTTAAAAAATACCCTTGTTTGTGATTAAATTGAAAGATTAGCATAAATCTGACGTGGTAGTGTTGAAAAATACCCTTGTTTGTGATTAAATTGAAAGACTAGCATAAATCTGACGTGGTAGTGTTAAAAATACCCTTGTTTGTGATTAAATTGAAAGACTAGCATAAATCTGACGTGGTAGTGTTGAAAAATACCCTTGTTTGTGATTAAATTGAAAGACTAGCATAAATCTGACGTGGTAGTGTTGAAAAATACCCTTGTTTGTGATTAAATTGAAAGACTTTTAATTTAAAAGTTAATCTTTAAATTAATTAAAGTTAATTAATTGAAAGACTTTTAAATATAATTTTGATTCCTGAACTTTCAAGAAAATATGATATTCATAACTATACCGAGACCCGGCAGAGGCGAGTCACCTATACGATCGTCAAGAGTGTAGACGTCTTCACTAATGTACAGTTACTAGGTCTGTAAGAGTCAATAGAGTGTTGAGAAACATGTTTAACAACTGTTTTAAAATACACTTATACAAATAGATCTGATACTTTGATCAACCAATACCAACTTAACATTTCGTACAATACGCAAGATACAAACTTTAGAGGATTACATTGAGAGTATCAGATTGCATTACCTAGGTAAGTACCACGATGTCTTGTGACAATTATATGGAGGCATCTAACATTAAAAATAAGGTTGTAAGCGATATTCTAGATATCCATAACATAGTTCGCCATTTTCGTTTGTCTGATGATAGTACGAGAGAAAGTAAACAGTAAAGGGAATTTTTGATTTCCCTCCGAATCACATTCATGACAACACTGATTGTTTTGGTATAACTCATAACGTCTATCAGCTGTTCATTGAAAGTATTGTTTCATTGTTAGTTATTTGTGATTGCGTTTAAAAGACTGTGTGAAATGAGTTCTCATTTGTCTGATTGCAGTAAGGAAGAAATGCGAGCAGTGATAGGTTTCCTCAATTCAGAAAGTGTGAAACCAGTAGAGATTATTCGTCGAATGCAGCAGCAATATTGAGAGAGTTATTTAAGTTGAACCAAGTTCTACGAATTGAAATGATCGCTTTAAGGTAGGATTTCTCTGTTTGATTTACAACGGCTTGGTGGGCCTGATAATTCCTTCATTTATGTTTCAAAATAACTCAAATAATCGACACATTATTTCATATTTTCACTATCTTAAGTATTTTTTTAAAGAATACGGTGGAGGGTCTTGTTTAGGTAGAACTTTACAGTAGTTAAATATCCATGACAGATTGGAATAATGGATGGGAGGGTGAAATATTCAAAGTATAGATATCCATTTTCTTGTGCCGTTAACCGAAATACAATTGAGCCCGCTTGGACTGGATACAAGGTCCATAATGTGAGCCGGTATCCTTCGTGTTAAATAATCTCAGGAAACCAAACAAAAAATTCCATTTCTGACAAACAAATCAAGCACAACATCTGGTGGGCAGGAAAATAATACGGAGTAATACTAACAATTGCATAATTTTCCCCAACTTTTAAGTAGTACTACTAATTGTATAATTTTCCCCAACTTTGAAGTAGTACTACTAATTGTATAATTTCCCCCAACATTGAACGTATACTACTAACAATTGTATAATTTTCCCCAACTTTGAAGTAGTACTACTAATTGTATAATTTCCCCCAACATTGAACGTTTACTACTAACAATTGTATAATTTTCCCCAACTTTGAAGTAGTACTACTAATTGTATAATTTACCCCAACATTGAACGTTTACTACTAACAATTGTATAATTTTCCCCAACTTTGAAGTAGTACTACTAATTGTATAATTTCCCCCAACATTGAACGTTTACTACTAACAATTGTATAATTTTACCCAACTTTGAAGTAGTACTACTAATTGTATAATTTCCCCCAACATTGAACGTATACTACTAACAATTGTATAATTTTCCCCAACTTTGACTTGTACTACTAACAATTGTATTATTTTCCCCAACTTTGAACGTGCACTACTAACAATTGTATTATTTTCCCCAACTTTGAACTTTTGGATAATACAAAATGATAGGATAACACAATTCAGAGAGAACCTTAAGTTAATAACACGAATTTGACTTCGTATAAATAATAATAATAATAATAATAATATAGTTTTATAATTATTTTTAAATAACGAGATTAGATTATGAAATTACAATTTCGTGAAAACATCTTTTTTTTTTATATATTAGAAACTTGACGAGAGAATTTAGATTTAATTATCGCTTGAAAACTTTCAATATTGATTAATCAGTTGCACACTATCATAATTTTACAATGACACAAGACCACGTGCAGTTTAGACACTTCGGGTGACCTTATTTAACTTTTATACTCACCTATGCAACGGCTAACTTTATCAAAAATCGTCAATGTATAAGCGTAGGAAACTGAAAAATATTACTAAATCAACAATTAAAAGTATACATTCCTTATTTTCGATCTAAAACTGTCCTCGTTTTCCTTATCGTGTAGGTTTCTTTACAGAGACATCATCAGGCTTGTAATTGTGAATTTGTTAAACAAAAACACTCTTGAACGAAAACACGTAAATTAATTTAATATTTGTGGTCAACAATTGTCACTAGATGTTTTAGTTTTAAGTATATAAGGAGTGTGCAAACTAGGAAAGATGCTAAGGAAACAAGGACGAATTAGACTGTACATTTTGTATTTATAGTTTTAATTTTACCTACTCAATATATAAAGTATGGTAATCGTTAAACACTTCGACCTCTACTAAAGTTTAACAGTTTAGCTCACGGATTAGTGATGTTTATAGATAAATTCAATCACCCTTACGGGAAACTGTTGGATTAGTTGTCGTACCAAGAAGTTAATTCAATTTATATCTATATTTTTTGACAGATCTGCATGTATCATGGGCTTAGGAATCCGACAAAGTGATTATCGTCCTTCCGTCCTTCCGTCACCGTCTCGTCGGTGTTGTCTGTACGTAAGCATGATAGCAGCAGCAAAAATTTAGATAAACACATTAAATGAGCTATGGGAGCTCATAGTGTGCTCCAATAAATCAAATTGAAAATGTTAAAATGGCAACCATTAAAAACAGTTTTTTTTTATATCGAGTGGTATTATATATTAGACATTGGATATTAATTTTGGATTTAAATTCTGAATGTAACGGTACCAACCTCAAATGTCTACGGCGAGAAATATTGAGGTTATAAAAAAAAAATATAAAATTTCTAACACTGACCTACCAAGTGAATGTGATATTCCTATAGTTATAAAGGTAACATCACCGACACTAGTCGAGGTTACCTCACATATGTACAGCTGAGCCGAGATATTGACACGAGCGAAGCGAGTGCGGAAGTTTTAATATATTCATAACTACGAGCCCCAATATGATCTAACTGACGCCAAGAGAGTTGTTATATTTATAATTACTAGGATCAGAAAACCTGTGTAACAACTGTTATTGGGTGAGACCCTTTGATCTCCCAATACAATGCCCTGCAGAGTCCAAGAAACCAACTTTTAGAGCATTTTTGATTAGAGGATTCTGTTTGTATCACATTGTGTGTTGGGACTGGTTAAGAAGCACGATGATGTCCGGTAACTTGTTTAAATTATTTACAACAATTTGGAGTGTTTAGAAATATATCAGCATGAAATAGTGTGATTTCCTTCATGTTAACATAGGAATTGTATTTATTTATTTTGTACGAAATTGCTTTAATTTTTATGAAAAATTAATTACATATCGTTCTAAATAAATTTATTAACCAACTTTATGATATCTACAAACTGAATACATTCCTCTAATTATTCCAACAGTGAAACTATTTTACATGTAACACTAGAGTAATAACATGAACACGGTTTTTAATTAAAAGAGATCAGGAATGCCTGCTTTAACAATATCGTGCTCCACTGCAGTTCTGTGCTTTTCCGTAACGAAGCTTGTTAACCTGATAAAGTGCAACTGCTGTTGCGAACAAAAAATGTAACTACATTGTGCAATATATTAATGTACGTCTGTCACCTTTTGCTTCCATCTTCATCGTCGTATTTTTATTATAATTTTATCTCTTTTTAGTTATGCTCGGAGATCCTTATTAATCCTTAATTAGTTTGGATTCCTCTCGCGTGGACTACTCGGTTTTCAGCTCAGAATAGATGCTCAAGGAAGTTTATTTAAATTATAAATTTTGTTTTTATTGCGTCTGATTTTACGTATTCAGTACACGAAGTGTAGGGTAGGTTTGATGATCACAAAAAATGTCGACATTTTGTGAGTGATATTTACGTTTCATGACCTTAGGAAATGATTTTCAAAGTGTCATTCGTCCGTTGTCGCTGTTGTCTGTCCATGATAGCGGCTACAAAAATTGATATGGGATCATGGAATTTTGTATAGTGTGCTCGAGTGTAAAATAAAAAATGGCGACATTTTGTGAGTGATATTTACGTTCCATGACCTTAGGAAATTATTTTCGAAGTGTCATTCGTCCGTTGTTGCTGTTGTCTGTCCATGATAGCGGCTACAAAAATTGATATGGGATCATGGAATTTGGTATAGTGTGCTCGAGTGTAAAATAAAAAATGGCGACATTTTGTGAGTGATCTTTACGTTTCATGATTTTAGGAAATAATTTTCGACGTGTCATTCGTCCGTTGTCTGTCCACGATAGCAGCTACAAAAATTGATATGGGATCATGGAATTTCGTATAGTGTTCTTGAGTGTAAAATAAAAAATGGCGACTATTTATAATAGTTGTCTGTTCATATCTTTGACCTCTAAAGAAAATGGGTTATTACTACAGTTATGAGATGTAGGACAGAGTACCAATGGAGGCTTTTTTTGAATATGGACAGCATTTAGGCCAGTTAGGGACAATATTGAAGCGACCCTTGATCTATCAACGCAAACTAAATTTCCTACAAGGACAAAAAAAAACCAACTTTTGGGATTATATTTAGAGGATGTAATTGTTTTACATTATATGATGGGCTGGACATGTAACATGATAGCTTTAACAATTTGTTTCATTAGAAAACACTTTTATAATATTGTTTAATTTAGTCTCGGAATCCTAATTTTGTAACAACTATACTTGACGCCCAATTAAAATATAAGAGGAACTCCAATTGTAAATTTCAGCGTGAAAAGTTTGTCTTCCTTTAAATATAATTAATTTATCACTATCCTATATTACACTTAAACATAATCATGTGTGGCCGTTATATTTTACCTTTATGTTTTTAATTCAGTGTGATATATCTTGCAGGCCTAACCGGTTTCTAACAATTTCTCTCTTTTAAGATATGTTTCTAGATACAATTAGTTAAAGCAGGACGAACAAATCGAACCTGGATATTCATGCACAAATCCAATAGGTACCTCGGAGTACCTACAATTTACAGCTGTAGTGTAGTGGCTTCTGGTGAGTCGTCTTCACTACAGCGGAATCATCAGGGACTCGCTTGTAATGGTTGCGGGTGTGGAAAACCGAAGGTTACTTAGTTGCATTTACACAATTTTTTCACGATGTATTGAGTTGGGTTCCTCTTTTTTATCGGATCACTATTTACCAACTTCTCTTCCGACTATGACGCTAAAAATGAGAACAATATTTCAACTGAGCTTCGTTGTCCATACATTGGCCATTTCGTTGAAAAAAAAAAATCCTTGGAATTAGATAATGTATATAGTGAAGATTTGGTGTACGCATTATATAGTATAATACAACCTTTTACCAGTATTTAAGAAAATTAAAACAACATTTAAAAAATGGTGGAGGTTAAATATAGTAAACCTTGAAAATCATTAACATTACAAAATATTTCCCTCTCTTAACTAAACGCTAGATGGTTTTTTATTTTCAATTCGTATATCGATGGATAACCGAGTTAAAATAAACAAAACAACGGAAAAAAAAATTTCGTTTTAATTGTCTATGACATGACGTATCAGCCTAAAGTAAAGTATTTTGGAATTATTATAATTTCTAATATTGTACCATTGCTCACAAAAGTCTAAATAATCATAATGTTTCCTTTAATAGTTTCAAAATGGCAACTGGTATAATAATAATTTGTTTTTGTTTTATTCGATATCACGATTATCTATTGACATAAATAAAAACACCTATTTATTTCTTATTAGGAAAGATTTTTTGTTTCTTGTAAAGTAATGATTTTTAGAGAATATTCGACGGTAAAATTTTTAAATATCGGCTATTTTGAAAATATACAAAGTAAAGTCTGGTATACTGGTATACTGGTACTTATACCAAATACATATACTAAATCTTCGCTTAAAGTACGGTTTATACTGCCAGCTCCCGAAATATTACAATGCGATTTTATATCAGTCTGCATGAAAATCAGAGCAGCCGTACTTGAGTTATGAACTTCTGTTTTATTCATATTACTAACTGATGGCCCAAGGTTCATCTGGGGATAGTTGAGATAGTTTTATAAAGAATTTTAGCACAACCGTAATGATGGTGCTACGGAAATAAATTATGTCTAAATACAGTAACACACAAATTTTGATCAAAATCGACCCATAAATAACAAAGATATGATACTTGTTTTAGGGGTAAAAAACACCCTTAGAGTGGAACATTTTCAAAACCCTTTCGTAGTACGCGTCTACAGACCTACCCCAAACCACGTTAAAAAAATCATAGTTCTAGGCTTCTTGGAATTAATAGATATGCGTTAGGGGTAAAACACCCTTAGAGTGGAACATTTTCAAAACCCTTTCGTAGTACGCGTCTACAGACCTACCCCAAACCACGTTAAAAAAATCATAGTTCTAGGCTTCTTGGAATTAATAGATATGCGTTAGGGGTAAAACACCCTTAGAGTGGAACATTTTCAAAACCCTTTCGTAGTACGCGTCTACAGACCTACCCCAAACCACGTTAAAAAAATCATAGTTCTAGGCTTCTTGGAATTAATAGATATGCGTTAGGGGTAAAATACCCTTGGTGTGGAACATTTTCAAAACCCTTTCGTAGTACGCGTCTACAGACCTACCCCAAACCACGTTAAAAAAATCATAGTTCTAGGCTTCTTGGAATTAATAGATATGCGTTAGGGGTAAAACACCCTTAGAGTGGAACATTTTCAAAACCCTTTCGTAGTACGCGTCTACAGACCTACCCCAAACCACGTTAAAAAAATCATAGTTCTAGGCTTCTTGGAATTAATAGATATGCGTTAGGGGTAAAATACCCTTGGTGTGGAACATTTTCAAAACCCTTTCGTAGTACGCGTCTACAGACCTACCCCAAACCACGTTAAAAAAATCATAGTTCTAGGCTTCTTGGAATTAATAGATATGCGTTAGGGGTAAAATACCCTTGGTGTGGAACATTTTCAAAACCCTTTCGTAGTACGCGTCTACAGACCTACCCCAAACCACGTTAAAAAAATCATAGTTCTAGGCTTCTTGGAATTAATAGATATGCGTTAGGGGTAAAACACCCTTAGAGTGGAACATTTTCAAAACCCTTTCGTAGTACGCGTCTACAGACCTACCCCAAACCACGTTAAAAAAATCATAGTTCTAGGCTTCTTGGAATTAATAGATATGCGTTAGGGGTAAAATACCCTTGGTGTGGAACATTTTCAAAACCCTTTCGTAGTACGCGTCTACAGACCTACCCCAAACCACGTTAAAAAAATCATAGTTCTAGGCTTCTTGGAATTAATAGATATGCGTTAGGGGTAAAATACCCTTGGTGTGGAACATTTTCAAAACCCTTTCGTAGTACGCGTCTACAGACCTACCCCAAACCACGTTAAAAAAATCATAGTTCTAGGCTTCTTGGAATTAATAGATATGCGTTAGGGGTAAAACACCCTTAGAGTGGAACATTTTCAAAACCCTTTCGTAGTACGCGTCTACAGACCTACCCCAAACCACGTTAAAAAAATCATAGTTCTAGGCTTCTTGGAATTAATAGATATGCGTTAGGGGTAAAATACCCTTGGTGTGGAACATTTTCAAAACCCTTTCGTAGTACGCGTCTACAGACCTACCCCAAACCACGTTAAAAAAATCATAGTTCTAGGCTTCTTGGAATTAATAGATATGCGTTAGGGGTAAAATACCCTTGGTGTGGAACATTTTCAAAACCCTTTCGTAGTACGCGTCTACAGACCTACCCCAAACCACGTTAAAAAAATCATAGTTCTAGGCTTCTTGGAATTAATAGATATGCGTTAGGGGTAAAATACCCTTGGTGTGGAACATTTTCAAAACCCTTTCGTAGTACGCGTCTACAGACCTACCCCAAACCACGTTAAAAAAATCATAGTTCTAGGCTTCTTGGAATTAATAGATATGCGTTAGGGGTAAAATACCCTTGGTGTGGAACATTTTCAAAACCCTTTCGTAGTACGCGTCTACAGACCTACCCCAAACCACGTTAAAAAAATCATAGTTCTAGGCTTCTTGGAATTAATAGATATGCGTTAGGGGTAAAATACCCTTGGTGTGGAACATTTTCAAAACCCTTTCGTAGTACGCGTCTACAGACCTACCCCAAACCACGTTAAAAAAATCATAGTTCTAGGCTTCTTGGAATTAATAGATATGCGTTAGGGGTAAAATACCCTTGGTGTGGAACATTTTCAAAACCCTTTCGTAGTACGCGTCTACAGACCTACCCCAAACCACGTTAAAAAAATCATAGTTCTAGGCTTCTTGGAATTAATAGATATGCGTTAGGGGTAAAACACCCTTAGAGTGGAACATTTTCAAAACCCTTTCGTAGTACGCGTCTACAGACCTACCCCAAACCACGTTAAAAAAATCATAGTTCTAGGCTTCTTGGAATTAATAGATATGCGTTAGGGGTAAAATACCCTTGGTGTGGAACATTTTCAAAACCCTTTCGTAGTACGCGTCTACAGACCTACCCCAAACCACGTTAAAAAAATCATAGTTCTAGGCTTCTTGGAATTAATAGATATGCGTTAGGGGTAAAATACCCTTGGTGTGGAACATTTTCAAAACCCTTTCGTAGTACGCGTCTACAGACCTACCCCAAACCACGTTAAAAAAATCATAGTTCTAGGCTTCTTGGAATTAATAGATATGCGTTAGGGGTAAAACACCCTTAGAGTGGAACATTTTCAAAACCCTTTCGTAGTACGCGTCTACAGACCTACCCCAAACCACGTTAAAAAAATCATAGTTCTAGGCTTCTTGGAATTAATAGATATGCGTTAGGGGTAAAATACCCTTGGTGTGGAACATTTTCAAAACCCTTTCGTAGTACGCGTCTACAGACCTACCCCAAACCACGTTAAAAAAATCATAGTTCTAGGCTTCTTGGAATTAATAGATATGCGTTAGGGGTAAAATACCCTTGGTGTGGAACATTTTCAAAACCCTTTCGTAGTACGCGTCTACAGACCTACCCCAAACCACGTTAAAAAAATCATAGTTCTAGGCTTCTTGGAATTAATAGATATGCGTTAGGGGTAAAACACCCTTAGAGTGGAACATTTTCAAAACCCTTTCGTAGTACGCGTCTACAGACCTACCCCAAACCACGTTAAAAAAATCATAGTTCTAGGCTTCTTGGAATTAATAGATATGCGTTAGGGGTAAAATACCCTTGGTGTGGAACATTTTCAAAACCCTTTCGTAGTACGCGTCTACAGACCTACCCCAAACCACGTTAAAAAAATCATAGTTCTAGGCTTCTTGGAATTAATAGATATGCGTTAGGGGTAAAACACCCTTAGAGTGGAACATTTTCAAAACCCTTTCGTAGTACGCGTCTACAGACCTACCCCAAACCACGTTAAAAAAATCATAGTTCTAGGCTTCTTGGAATTAATAGATATGCGTTAGGGGTAAAATACCCTTAGAGTGGAACATTTTCAAAACCCTTTCGTAGTACGCGTCTACAGACCTACCCCAAACCACGTTAAAAAAATCATAGTTCTAGGCTTCTTGGAATTAATAGATATGCGTTAGGGGTAAAATACCCTTGGTGTGGAACATTTTCAAAACCCTTTCGTAGTACGCGTCTACAGACCTACCCCAAACCACGTTAAAAAAATCATAGTTCTAGGCTTCTTGGAATTAATAGATATGCGTTAGGGGTAAAACACCCTTAGAGTGGAACATTTTCAAAACCCTTTCGTAGTACGCGTCTACAGACCTACCCCAAACCACGTTAAAAAAATCATAGTTCTAGGCTTCTTGGAATTAATAGATATGCGTTAGGGGTAAAATACCTTTGGTGTGGAACATTTTCAAAACCCTTTCGTAGTACGCGTCTACAGACCTACCCCAAACCACGTTAAAAAAATCATAGTTCTAGGCTTCTTGGAATTAATAGATATGCGTTAGGGGTAAAATACCCTTGGTGTGGAACATTTTCAAAACCCTTTCGTAGTACGCGTCTACAGACCTACCCCAAACCACGTTAAAAAAATCATAGTTCTAGGCTTCTTGGAATTAATAGATATGCGTTAGGGGTAAAACACCCTTAGAGTGGAACATTTTCAAAACCCTTTCGTAGTACGCGTCTACAGACCTACCCCAAACCACGTTAAAAAAATCATAGTTCTAGGCTTCTTGGAATTAATAGATATGCGTTAGGGGTAAAATACCCTTGGTGTGGAACATTTTCAAAACCCTTTCGTAGTACGCGTCTACAGACCTACCCCAAACCACGTTAAAAAAATCATAGTTCTAGGCTTCTTGGAATTAATAGATATGCGTTAGGGGTAAAATACCCTTGGTGTGGAACATTTTCAAAACCCTTTCGTAGTACGCGTCTACAGACCTACCCCAAACCACGTTAAAAAAATCATAGTTCTAGGCTTCTTGGAATTAATAGATATGCGTTAGGGGTAAAACACCCTTAGAGTGGAACATTTTCAAAACCCTTTCGTAGTACGCGTCTACAGACCTACCCCAAACCACGTTAAAAAAATCATAGTTCTAGGCTTCTTGGAATTAATAGATATGCGTTAGGGGTAAAAACCCTTAGAGTGGAACATTTTCAAAACCCTTTCGTAGTACGCGTCTACAGACCTACCCCAAACCACGTTAAAAAAATCATAGTTCTAGGCTTCTTGGAATTAATAGATATGCGTTAGGGGTAAAATACCCTTGGTGTGGAACATTTTCAAAACCCTTTCGTAGTACGCGTCTACAGACCTACCCCAAACCACGTTAAAAAAATCATAGTTCTAGGCTTCTTGGAATTAATAGATATGCGTTAGGGGTAAAATACCCTTGGTGTGGAACATTTTCAAAACCCTTTCGTAGTACGCGTCTACAGACCTACCCCAAACCACGTTAAAAAAATCATAGTTCTAGGCTTCTTGGAATTAATAGATATGCGTTAGGGGTAAAATACCCTTGGTGTGGAACATTTTCAAAACCCTTTCGTAGTACGCGTCTACAGACCTACCCCAAACCACGTTAAAAAATCATAGTTCTAGGCTTCTTGGAATTAATAGATATGCGTTAGGGGTAAAATACCCTTGGTGTGGAACATTTTCAAAACCCTTTCGTAGTACGCGTCTACAGACCTACCCCAAACCACGTTAAAAAAATCATAGTTCTAGGCTTCTTGGAATTAATAGATATGCGTTAGGGGTAAAATACCCTTGGTGTGGAACATTTTCAAAACCCTTTCGTAGTACGCGTCTACAGACCTACCCCAAACCACGTTAAAAAATCATAGTTCTAGGCTTCTTGGAATTAATAGATATGCGTTAGGGGTAAAATACCCTTGGTGTGGAACATTTTCAAAACCCTTCGTAGTACGCGTCTACAGACCTACCCCAAACCACGTTAAAAAAATCATAGTTCTAGGCTTCTTGGAATTAATAGATATGCGTTAGGGGTAAAATACCCTTGGTGTGGAACATTTTCAAAACCCTTTCGTAGTACGCGTCTACAGACCTACCCCAAACCACGTTAAAAAAATCATAGTTCTAGGCTTCTTGGAATTAATAGATATGCGTTAGGGGTAAATACCCTTGGTGTGGAACATTTTTCAAACCCTTTCGTAGTACGCGTCTACAGACCTACCCCAAACCACGTTAAAAAAATCATAGTTCTAGGCTTCTTGGAATTAATAGATATGCGTTAGGGGTAAAATACCCTTGGTGTGGAACATTTTCAAAACCCTTTCGTAGTACGCGTCTACAGACCTACCCCAAACCACGTTAAAAAAATCATAGTTCTAGGCTTCTTGGAATTAATAGATATGCGTTAGGGGTAAAATACCCTTGGAGTGGAACATTTTCAAAACCCTTTCGTAGTACGCGTCTACAGACCTACCCCAAACCACGTTAAAAAAATCATAGTTCTAGGCTTCTTGGAATTAATAGATATGCGTTAGGGGTAAAATACCCTTGGTGTGGAACATTTTCAAAACCCTTTCGTAGTACGCGTCTACAGACCTACCCCAAACCACGTTAAAAAAATCATAGTTCTAGGCTTCTTGGAATTAATAGATATGCGTTAGGGGTAAAATACCCTTGGTGTGGAACATTTTTCAAAACCCTTTCGTAGTACGCGTCTACAGACCTACCCCAAACCACGTTAAAAAAATCATAGTTCTAGGCTTCTTGGAATTAATAGATATGCGTTAGGGGTAAAATACCCTTGTGTGGAACATTTTCAAAACCCTTTCGTAGTACGCGTCTACAGACCTACCCCAAACCACGTTAAAAAAATCATAGTTCTAGGCTTCTTGGAATTAATAGATATGCGTTAGGGGTAAAATACCCTTGTTGGTGAACATTTTCAAACCCATTTCGTTGTACGCGTCTACAGACCTACCCCAAACCACGTTAAAAAAATCCATAGTTCTAGGCTTCTTGGAATTAATAGATATGCGTTAGGGGTAAAATACCCTTGAGTGGAACATTTCAAAACCCTTTCGTTTACGCTTCTACAGACCTACCCCAAACCACGTTAAAAAAATCATAGTTCTAGGCTTCTTGGAATTAATAGATAGCGTTAGGGTAAAACACCCTTAGAGTGGAACATTTTCAAAACCCTTTCGTAGTACGCGTCTTACAGACCTACCCCAAACCACGTTAAAAAAATCATAGTCTAGGCTTCTTGGAATTAAATAGATATGCGTTAGGGGTAAAATACCCTTGGTGTGGAACATTTTCAAAACCCTTTCGTAGTACGCGCTACAGACCTACCCCAAACCAATACTCGTACATGTTCTAGGCTTCTTGGTAATATATGCGGTAGGGGTAAAATACCTGGTGGGACATTTCAAACCTTTGTAGTGGTCTACAGACCAAAACAGTTAAAAATCTTAGTTCTGGCTTCTTGGAAATTAATAGATAAGCGGTTAGTGGGTAAAATACCCTTGGTGTGGAACATTTTCAAAACCCTTTCGTAGTACGCGTCTACAGACCTACCCCAAACCCTTTCGTAGTACGCGTCTACAGACCTACCCCAAACCACGTTAAAAAAATCATAGTTCTAGGCTTCTTGGAATTAATAGATATGCGTTAGGGGTAAAATACCCTTGGTGTGGAACATTTTCAAAACCCTTTCGTAGTACGCGTCTACAGACCTACCCCAAACCACGTTAAAAAAATCATAGTTCTAGGCTTCTTGGAATTAATAGATATGCGTTAGGGGTAAAATACCCTTGGTGTGGAACATTTTCAAAACCCTTTCGTAGTACGCGTCTACAGACCTACCCCAAACCACGTTAAAAAAATCATAGTTCTAGGCTTCTTGGAATTAATAGATATGCGTTAGGGGTAAAATACCCTTGGTGTGGAACATTTTCAAAACCCTTTCGTAGTACGCGTCTACAGACCTACCCCAAACCACGTTAAAAAAATCATAGTTCTAGGCTTCTTGGAATTAATAGATATGCGTTAGGGGAAAAATCCACCCTTAGAGTGGAACATTTTCAAAACCCTTTCGTAGTACGCGTCTACAGACCTACCCCAAACCACGTTAAAAAAATCATAGTTCTAGGCTTCTTGGAATTAATAGATATGCGTTAGGGGTAAAATACCCTTGGTGTGGAACATTTTCAAAACCCTTTCGTAGTACGCGTCTACAGACCTACCCCAAACCACGTTAAAAAAATCATAGTTCTAGGCTTCTTGGAATTAATAGATATGCGTTAGGGGTAAAATACCCTTGGTGTGGAACATTTTCAAAACCCTTTCGTAGTACGCGTCTACAGACCTACCCCAAACCACGTTAAAAAAATCATAGTTCTAGGCTTCTTGGAATTAATAGATATGCGTTAGGGGTAAAACACCCTTAGAGTGGAACATTTTCAAAACCCTTTCGTAGTACGCGTCTACAGACCTACCCCAAACCACGTTAAAAAAATCATAGTTCTAGGCTTCTTGGAATTAATAGATATGCGTTAGGGGTAAAATACCCTTGGTGTGGAACATTTTCAAAACCCTTTCGTAGTACGCGTCTACAGACCTACCCCAAACCACGTTAAAAAAATCATAGTTCTAGGCTTCTTGGAATTAATAGATATGCGTTAGGGGTAAAATACCCTTGGTGTGGAACATTTTCAAAACCCTTTCGTAGTACGCGTCTACAGACCTACCCCAAACCACGTTAAAAAAATCATAGTTCTAGGCTTCTTGGAATTAATAGATATGCGTTAGGGGTAAAATACCCTTAGTGTGGAACATTTTCAAAACCCTTTCGTAGTACGCGTCTACAGACCTACCCCAAACCACGTTAAAAAAATCATAGTTCTAGGCTTCTTGGAATTAATAGATATGCGTTAGGGGTAAAATACCCTTAGTGGAACATTTTCAAAACCCTTTCGTAGTACGCGTCTACAGACCTACCCCAAACCACGTTAAAAAAATCATAGTTCTAGGCTTCTTGGAATTAATAGATATGCGTTAGGGGTAAAATACCCTTGGTGTGGAACATTTTCAAAACCCTTTCGTAGTACGCGTCTACAGACCTACCCCAAACCACGTTAAAAAAATCATAGTTCTAGGCTTCTTGGAATTAATAGATATGCGTTAGGGGTAAAATACCCTTGGTGTGGAACATTTTCAAAACCCTTTCGTAGTACGCGTCTACAGACCTACCCCAAACCACGTTAAAAAAATCATAGTTCTAGGCTTCTTGGAATTAATAGATATGCGTTAGGGGTAAAATACCCTTGGTGTGGAACATTTTCAAAACCCTTTCGTAGTACGCGTCTACAGACCTACCCCAAAACCACGTTAAAAAAATCATAGTTCTAGGCTTCTTGGAATTAATAGATATGCGTTAGGGGTAAAATACCCTTGGTGTGGAACATTTTCAAAACCCTTTCGTAGTACGCGTCTACAGACCTACCCCAAACCACGTTAAAAAAATCATAGTTCTAGGCTTCTTGGAATTAATAGATATGCGTTAGGGGTAAAATACCCTTGGTGTGGAACATTTTCAAAACCCTTTCGTAGTACGCGTCTACAGACCTACCCCAAACCACGTTAAAAAAATCATAGTTCTAGGCTTCTTGGAATTAATAGATATGCGTTAGGGGTAAAATACCCTTAGAGTGGAACATTTTCAAAACCCTTTCGTAGTACGCGTCTACAGACCTACCCCAAACCACGTTAAAAAAATCATAGTTCTAGGCTTCTTGGAATTAATAGATATGCGTTAGGGGTAAAATACCCTTAGTGTGGAACATTTTCAAAACCCTTTCGTAGTACGCGTCTACAGACCTACCCCAAACCACGTTAAAAAAATCATAGTTCTAGGCTTCTTGGAATTAATAGATATGCGTTAGGGGTAAAATACCCTTGGTGTGGAACATTTTCAAAACCCTTTCGTAGTACGCGTCTACAGACCTACCCCAAACCACGTTAAAAAAATCATAGTTCTAGGCTTCTTGGAATTAATAGATATGCGTTAGGGGTAAAATACCCTTGGTGTGGAACATTTTCAAAACCCTTTCGTAGTACGCGTCTACAGACCTACCCCAAACCACGTTAAAAAAATCATAGTTCTAGGCTTCTTGGAATTAATAGATATGCGTTAGGGGTAAAATACCCTTGGTGTGGAACATTTTCAAAACCCTTTCGTAGTACGCGTCTACAGACCTACCCCAAACCACGTTAAAAAAATCATAGTTCTAGGCTTCTTGGAATTAATAGATATGCGTTAGGGGTAAAATACCCTTGGTGTGGAACATTTTCAAAACCCTTTCGTAGTACGCGTCTACAGACCTACCCCAAACCACGTTAAAAAAATCATAGTTCTAGGCTTCTTGGAATTAATAGATATGCGTTAGGGGTAAAATACCCTTGGTGTGGAACATTTTCAAAACCCTTTCGTAGTACGCGTCTACAGACCTACCCCAAACCACGTTAAAAAAATCATAGTTCTAGGCTTCTTGGAATTAATAGATATGCGTTAGGGGTAAAATACCCTTGGTGTGGAACATTTTCAAAACCCTTTCGTAGTACGCGTCTACAGACCTACCCCAAACCACGTTAAAAAAATCATAGTTCTAGGCTTCTTGGAATTAATAGATATGCGTTAGGGGTAAAATACCCTTGGTGTGGAACATTTTCAAAACCCTTTCGTAGTACGCGTCTACAGACCTACCCCAAACCACGTTAAAAAAATCATAGTTCTAGGCTTCTTGGAATTAATAGATATGCGTTAGGGGTAAAATACCCTTGGTGTGGAACATTTTCAAAACCCTTTCGTAGTACGCGTCTACAGACCTACCCCAAACCACGTTAAAAAAATCATAGTTCTAGGCTTCTTGGAATTAATAGATATGCGTTAGGGGTAAAATACCCTTGGTGTGGAACATTTTCAAAACCCTTTCGTAGTACGCGTCTACAGACCTACCCCAAACCACGTTAAAAAAATCATAGTTCTAGGCTTCTTGGAATTAATAGATATGCGTTAGGGGTAAAATACCCTTGGTGTGGAACATTTTCAAAACCCTTTCGTAGTACGCGTCTACAGACCTACCCCAAACCACGTTAAAAAAATCATAGTTCTAGGCTTCTTGGAATTAATAGATATGCGTTAGGGGTAAAATACCCTTGGTGTGGAACATTTTCAAAACCCTTTCGTAGTACGCGTCTACAGACCTACCCCAAACCACGTTAAAAAAATCATAGTTCTAGGCTTCTTGGAATTAATAGATATGCGTTAGGGGTAAAATACCCTTGGTGTGGAACATTTTCAAAACCCTTTCGTAGTACGCGTCTACAGACCTACCCCAAACCACGTTAAAAAAATCATAGTTCTAGGCTTCTTGGAATTAATAGATATGCGTTAGGGGTAAAATACCCTTGGTGTGGAACATTTTCAAAACCCTTTCGTAGTACGCGTCTACAGACCTACCCCAAACCACGTTAAAAAAATCATAGTTCTAGGCTTCTTGGAATTAATAGATATGCGTTAGGGGTAAAATACCCTTGGTGTGGAACATTTTCAAAACCCTTTCGTAGTACGCGTCTACAGACCTACCCCAAACCACGTTAAAAAAATCATAGTTCTAGGCTTCTTGGAATTTAATAGATATGCGTTAGGGGTAAAATACCCTTGGTGTGGAACATTTTCAAAACCCTTTCGTAGTACGCGTCTACAGACCTACCCCCAAACCACGTTAAAAAAATCAT
>CAUPSG010000586.1:0-24057 GCA_963513935.1 Aphrophora alni
CCATTAACTACACTGAGGTACACTTATATCTAGCATGTTCTTGACAATCCCGAGCGGTACTAGCTGGATTTACATGTTTATCAGTGTAAACTTGGGTTACATCCTTCACTTTCATTTTTCATATCACGTCTCTCTTAATATATTCTCACCTTAACGCTATTAGAGTATTCGAGGGCTAGCGTCTTTAATTTAAGTTCAATTCTTGATATTTTTTTTAAGGTGATAAAGGCTGACAGATTATTCGTCTTTTAGAAAGTAAAAAATAATAATAATAAAATGTCAATTATCTAAGACAGAAGATTAAATTAGTGAGTTTATTGTAGCGTAAAATCAGTTCTCTGCTTTCAAATTTGGCAAAACCTTTCGCGATGCATTAATCAGCACGATATACCTCTGGGGTAAATTAATTTTACATAAATTGGCTGTGGTAATAAACCATAAGTCAGACACACTATTGAATGACAGCTCCTATTAAGTGGCTTCAATAAAATGAATAATGGAGAGGGTAAGGACATTCAGTTTAACTACTATAATGTTCCAAGAGGACTATAGATTACGCTAATGGATTTTGTATTACTTGCTTCAGACTGTTTGAAATCTCTGTACACTAGGACTTAATATAATATGTTTAGTATATGGTAAAATTAATGACATTTCAATTCAACAAACATTACACAAATTAAAAGACACAGATAAAAACAAATCGATGAGACTATTAAGGTACTTATGTTTGCCATTGTGGAATCTAATACAAGAATATCCAGTAAATATAATATCCAATAATTGGTTTTATGGATATGTTGGAAGATCGAGAAGTCTTATCCAATCGGATAAGTTGTTTAAAACTGTTATTACACAGGTTTTCTGAACCTAGTATATCACTTCTTTCTCACGTTGACTAGACATTGACGGACCTCTTAGTTGTGTATATAAGTGAAAGTCTCCTCTCAATTCGTTCGCGGTAATGTCTCGTCACTGGAGCGCCGAGAAGCAGGATATATTTAAATAAGACTGCACTCTAGTAGGTCATTTGTCTATGCATGATTTCATAACTATAAGAATATCACAACGCCTTTAGGAAGACAGGGTTTGAATGTTAGTTATAATTTTATACAAATACAAAAATATTATAATTTACTTTTATAAGAAATTTTTTACTGTATTTTGTTTTCAAACTGCTCATCGATCAGAGGTTCAGGTGTGATGAATAAGAGTATGCTAATCACGAGAATCCTAGATATGTCTATAAATATTTTTATATATTTACTTAATGGTAACCTACTTTAATGGTTTATTTTTCAGGTGTCGACCAAGGTTTTTAATTTCCCGACCGTAACACTATTTGAATATTTGAGGGTTAGGAGTCTATATATCACTATATTTTCTTCCTTTTTTAATACGGACATAATGAATGAGGGGTGTTTACATTTAAATAATAAAAAAAAGTCAAACATTTAGTGAAAAGACAGAAGTGAAAACAAACTTTTATTTAAATTTGATTTTTTTTTTTTTAAATATAAATATCTTATTGTAAAATATTTGAGTTGAAAATATTCAAAAAAAAACTATATCAAATCATTTGAAAACTTTTTGTTATTGTTTATTCATGAAATTGAAATAATTATAGATGTAGAAATACAGATGCAATTTAGGATCTTGCTTTGTGAGAAGTAATAACTTTCCTTAGCGGTTAACAGGGAAGTTGTATAACCAAGAAACACGACTTATTCTACATTCCCTCTCTATATAATTGTTTGCAACTGTTGCTTTTGTGTTCCCACTACTTTAACAGTTGTCTAACATAAATTCAAGTCTGTACAGTGTAACATTTTAAGATACAGACAAGTTTATTCTCCTTTGGATGATTCTATAAGTTATTTAATTCGTTGCTTTTTATGTTAGAATTGTATATTCTGTATCTAGAATCACAACATTGAAAGATTGTGTATATATACGCTACAATATAATTTTTCAAAAATCAAAATGTAACTATTTTCGATACAAACGCGACTAAGAACAATCAAATAAACAACTGTGAATAATAAACTCATTGAATAAAGAACAGTGGAAGGCATTAACACTTGGTTAATTATTTACGTGTAGATACGTACGGGAAGACGTTTGTCGAAATTATAATTGGGTTGAAACTAAACAAAATCAAGAAGGATTAAAAGTACCGATTGTGGTTTTAAAGTAAGACTATGAAGGATTTGGCCAGACTAGTGGCCAAGAAACTTCACCACTAATACCTAGGATATTGGTAAGGCTTAGCGAAGTGTTGAGTGAATTAATGATCCATACAAAGTTAGAAATTTTATTTCATATTCCACGAATACTGTCGGATCTAAAGTTAGAAAAACATAGTCCCAGAAGGATATAAGAAAGCTCTAGATAATCATTCTACATCAAAGATTGATATAAAAGTTTTGAATACTATATATTGTATGTATGTTAAGAAACAAAGTAGGTGTTTACATTTTTAATATTTTTATCAAAATAGCAGTATACCTACTGTAGTGAGATGTAGGGCTCCGCTTCTACGACGCATATCAGCAAATTGCAACTTATTCTGATTTAGATAAGAATATGCATTGGACGACTCTGATTGCAGCCATGAGTCCAACTAATATCGAACCAGTAGATCTGATGATCAAAATCCAAATCTGTAATTAATATCCAAGAAACCTAACTCTTTCGCTATTACAGTCACTTCAACATTGTCAATCAAAAATGATAAACAATCCTTTAATAAAAGTGTATAACTCATTTCAAAAGATATGACAAAGGAAACCGAACAACGTACTGATTTTTACTCCAATAATATAATTAATAATTAGGGATGATAGAAGTGAAGGCTAACGTTGATCTTCCCACAAACCTGATAAACCAGACACTGCAGAAGAAGTAAGATGAAAAAATCTGCAAACCATAAATCCCAAATATTACAGTTTTATAAAAATATACACTGATTAATTAGTAACTATAAATGGGAAGAATTCGAGTGGTGGATATTTCAAACATGATGCTAGTGAATGTTCGATCAGCCCAGCAATTAGTCGAATTAAACATTGATGAGGTGTTCTTAGCTCTGAATGTAGCTATAATAACCTGATAAAGCTAAAATAATAACCTATAAAGCTGATAAATAAAAAATAATAAATAACTTCATCCGGAGTTCAACTCAACTTCTGGCCACTCTGTTGACGTCCGGTAGCCAGAAAGTGTACACCAAACCGGACTTTTAATGTGGTATGTGTGTGATTTATAAATACAACAAACTGTATGTTGAAATCTGTATAACAAAATTTCAAATGATCAAGTTTAAAAAGAATCTCAATTCGCTGAGTCATTTGAATATATAAAACAATAGTGTGATGTCTGGCTGCCTATTGAGAATAATAACACATATGTTGCAAATTTGTTGTTGCTCAAATATTTGAACCGATTTTCATTAACTTTTCACTATTGTATTCTAGATATGAACATTTCGATTTTTAATGTTGACTAATTGTCTTTTTATATTTATAGTGTGAGAATAAATTAACAATGACATAAACTGGATATTATTTGCATTGTTAAATGTATTAAATGTTACAATTTTGCAGTTTCAGTTTTTCGTGTTTTGGAATGCTGTATAAGAATCCGCCACAATAGTCCGGATTTATGAGAGTCTACTGTATTCTGATACTCTCAAAATTGGCGCTAATAATTGTACCCAAAGTTTGATAAACTGTGAATCCAAAGAAAACATATTGGTCACCACCCCTCCAATAATGTTGGTTCATAAAGTATCAGAAAAAAAAACAGGTGTAAGATGTGTTATAAATAACAGCTCACAAAATAAGCTCTTATGATTTCATTTAAATTTTGATAAAATCTGAAGATTGACGACTCAAATTAGTGAGCAAAATTTTTGAGGAGTTAGCAATGAACATTATTTTTGGTTTTGTAGGAAAGTTAAACTGTTTATCTTTAAATAACCACAAATACTTCTGATACAGTATAATATGTTAAGTTTGGCTGTGAACCAAATTCATAAGTTTTTAATAACATTTATAATTGTCTGCTTACATATGTAACTTTAAGCATTATAATAATTATACTTTAATTCTAAAATGTATATAACAATACTTCCAGCATTTAATTGTTAATTTATATTAGAATAAATCATTTTGCCATCACTGATGCTATGAGGCCTCATCTTATATTTATGGTATAACTTTTTTTAAACGAATAGGTTTAGATAAGGTGAGAGATATCGTATTGTAAATGCTTTGATTGTGTCAAGAATTAGTATTTAGCAATTCTATATTATATTCATTGTTTGTTTTTTTCTCTAAAGAAAAATGTTGACAAAATATTGTAAATATATTAAAAGCAGCTTAATTCAACATTTTTATTTTATTTCCTATTGGTGAATTTCCTGTTAGGATAACTCTTAAGGTGTAGATAATTTTTATATAATGGGGAAAAATTTTATGCAAGTTTTTTAATGTGTATACTGTAATAGTTTTGAGGTACATGAGCTGAAAAAAGTTGTTTTTGAAATAATATCATGTTGTGTATAGTAATTTACAGTTCAAATTGGTGAACTGGTTTTTGTAAAATTAGATAAGTGCCCATATTTTTGCCATATCACAAGGCATCTTTTTTTCAAACCAATTCACAATTCGGGAATAGGTGTTATAAGACCAACACTCAATTCAATTTTTTTTTAAATTTTCATCCATGGGTAGTTATAAACATCTAATTTCTGAAATCAACAATGTTGATTTCATTTAATTTATGTGACGAATATTATAAAAGTTATTAAATTATTAATAATCAATCATTTAAAATAAATCATAGAAAATCCTTTTCATTTTATACTTTGTGCAACAACCAAAGAACGCTTAACAAAGCAAAATAAGTTTTTTCATTAACAACAAATTACAGGACGGTGTTCAATATAATGTTAACATATATTTTATATTCCAACATACCCCCTTAATGATATTATTTTGAACAGTTGCTTTAAAGATAATAATTAGGTTTCACAGTAACATTTAGTAGTTCATATATTTTGAGAATTTTATTCAAGTCTACAGTAGTTTTAAATTAAAGTTACATGAAAACCCCTACAGTGTCTCCCAAATAACACCGTTATTAATATTTTACTATATTTTAACTCTACGCGTATGACAAGTCTTAAAAAACAAGCTATATTTATACTTTATTATTTTTTATTTCACAAAAAATTGGTAAATACAAGGGATATATATCAACTTATCTCCTATACCAATTATATTGGATAAAATTTAGGGGAAAAGACAATTACATTTTGTTTTGTTTTTACAAGTAGTATAAAGACATTTTTGTGAAGATAATGGTGAATACCATTTTTTGTTTTGTGTAAGAAAGTTAACGCAATGTTTATGGAATGTTCTTCTTAAAAACTAATTTATATTTTTAAAATTTGCAACAAATTTAGTGTTCTTATCTTAATTTTTGTGGTCGCTATTGTGTTTATGTACAGACGACAATCACTTTTTCGGTTTTCTGAGGTTATTACTAAACCTCATGTTTACATGAAATAAATACATGTTTTCGCTGTGTTTAAGAGTGATTTTTTAAAATTTTATTTAGTAACATAAAAGTTCAAGGATATTTGCTATAAAACAATAATTCAAAATTTAAACTTTCCCTCAGTTGGCCATTAACAGTTATGATCAAATTTTATTCATGTGCTCAAACAAAACTTTGCATTTCACCGATAATAGCAGTGATAATAGAAGGTTGAATTTCTCAAAAATTGACACGAGCGATTACCTTCAATTTCTTATGAAATATGAAAGTCTATAACCAAAACATACATCCCAAACCACAGGTAATAAAAACTAACATTTAAAGAAGAGTAAACTGAAAAAATAATAACTAATTTTCATTATTTTTTCAATTTACTTGCTAACTGTACTTTAATTTATCCGTTGTGATCATTCCGAGTAAATAATTAAATATTTACATGCACAGTGTACTGAGAGAACCATAAAATATAATTGAACGACAGGAACACTAAATCAAACAAATGATAATTATGGCAATTAAATGCCATATTGGTGGAATTAGTCACACTTCAGTTAATGTCAACTAACATTTTAGCACAAACCAGTTTGCTAACAGTTTCCATATCATATTATCCCCACTATGCTTCAATACAGGAAAAGTGTGATTATAGCAAAATAATTGAGTTCAAGAAATATTACTTTCCGAGATTGTTGAGAATAAAAGACTTGTTCTAGCTATTAATTCTCTGTAGATTAATGAACCTCACCTTCTCCGATATAACACCAAAACATTTATGGTTAGGTTAAAATGTATATAGACTTTCTCATATATAGGGCCTCTCTCTCTCTCTCTTCTCTCTCTCTCTCTCTCTCTCTCTCTCTCTCTCTCTCTCTCTCTCTCTCTCTCTCTCTCTCTCTCTCTCTCTCTCTCTCTCTCTCTCTCTCTCTCTCTCTCTCTCTCTCTCTCTCTCTCTCTCTCTCTCTCTCTCTCTCTCTCTCTCTCTCTCTCTCTCTCTCTCTCTCTCTCTCTCTCTCTCTCTCTCTCTCTCTCTATACATATATATATATATATATATATATGTGTGTGTGTGTGTGTAATATATAGAAGTTATGTGATGTCAAAAAATGAGTGTTGAGTTTTTCACTAATGTATCTGTTTTTGAACTACTCTTGAGCCCATGAAAGTTCCTCTACAGCCCAAAGGAATCTTGATCAAATTTGATGTATGGAGAAGTTTTTTTTTTAATTTTTCCAATAACTAAAAATATAGAGGTTATCATACGAAAGGCCAATTTTTTTTGGAAATCGATCAAATGTGGTGTATGGAGAAGTTTTTTTTTATTTTTCCAAAAACTAAAAATATAAAGGTTATCATACGAAAGGTTTTTTTTCTTAATCAGCGTTACGATTCTGAACAAATATTGCTAAAATATAGCCTTGAAGAACTCAAACAAGATGTAATGATTACAATCATCTCAAAAAAGCTGATTAGAAAGTTATCGGTTATTACCTGTATTAAACAAAAAATACAGCTATTAAATAGACTAATTTCTCAAAATCAATTTTACTGATTTTATTCAATTTTGAAAATTAATATCCTATACCAGTTCCAAACCATAAGTAAAAGAAAATTACAGGACAAGGAATAATGATTTTAAAAAATCAGTGTCATTAAAATGTAAATTTAAATCAAATTAAATTTACACTTGTGGCGAGCTTATGCTAGTAGTTAATAAAAAGGAGGAGTGTTACACAAACTTATCTGAAATAGGAATTTAATGGAGAAAAACATCTGTAATGAAGTTTTTTTTTCTTTTCTGGTTAAAAAATTATTTGATAATGGTGGAATGTTCATATTTTTAATATGGTTTAATCGGACATTTACCATCATTTGTGCATATGAAAACATAGCAACACATCAACATACACTCACACATTCATTAATAGTTATAATTACATACTTTATATTTATCATCACTCTGATAACACACAAAATCTCACTTACGCCCACAACTCGCACACCAACCAATATCTTGCACTCAACAATGATTTTACCTTTGGGCCAGCATCTAAAAAACAAACTGCAGTTTAACGTACTAACTCGGGTAAGTTTATTTTACTATTACGCTCTTCAGTGGCTCACTGTTAGTGAACAATACCGTGGACCTAGCTGGATCTACATCTTTTTTTTTCATATGGTCTTGGGTTAGATCCCTCTCTTTCGTCTTTCCTATCAGTCTATCTAGACCAACTCTTGTTCTTTTCCGACCCTGGTACTATTAGACTAGAGTATTCGAAGGCTGGCAAAGGGTCTTTATTTGATGTTCTTTTATTACAATTTTTTATATAAGCCGCTGACTGAGAGGTTTTTTGCTTAAAAAATTATACCTAGAATGTTTAAATTCGCAAAAAAACTGTCTTTTTAGAGCAAAATCTAATTTATAATTACCTTAGAAAACAAGCAATTTTTGTAAAGTACAGGTCCTGTCGATCATTCTAAATTTCGAACCATTAGCCTCATCAATTTTTGAAAAATTTGATGAAAAGCATATTAACCATTACAAACATCATAACACCAAAAGCTTAAAATATTGACTTAAAATACAATCTATTCTTGAGATATCAAACCACAGACAGACTTTATTCCAAGAATGAGGGGATGCACAAAAATAACTGTAATTCGAAAGTAATGTGCCAAGTGGATGTAGTTGTCACTCCATATAACTATTCTAAATCAGTCTGCCTGTTCTTTGTTGAGAGGTTTATTTTCAACGACTTTTTTCAAGTTCAGAGATTTTTATAATGGCTAATAATAATGGACAAAAATACCTGTGTTGTAAGGTTGTTTTTCTTTTAGGAAAACATAGCTGCTGAAAATGTTTTAATCTTTCAACAAGCTTTAGCTAAAATGCAAGTGATATACACATTTCAAACGAGGTGAAACATTAGTTGAAAATCAACAAGAACAATCAAAACAAGTCAAAAATTATAAAAATCTTTAATTTTTAATCACGTGCTGGATCATTACTCCCTTTTCCAGGTTGAAAGTCAAAATTGCACTTATGCTGTTTCGTATACCATTGTTCTACTATTACACCATAACCCAGCCAGCTTTGAAGAGGGTTTGTTTCATACAACTAATAAATTATATTTAGTTACTATAAAAAAAACATTTTCAATCAGTTTAAAATGTTACCCGAAGCTCCACCACTCAAGTGCATCATGCCAGATCTGACCGGTCGCCTGAGCTCCGAATCTGTCTAAAAAGGTCCTAATATTACGCAAACGCCCCTCCAATATACTATGTTCAAAACCATGGTCCTCCCCCCTCCCACTGGAAAACTTACATGCCCAAAACGCCTTTAACCCTCACTAATTTCAATAAAAACATCATGCAGCTAAGTGTACTTCCTTCAAAACCTCACTTCCTACTCCACTAAAAAGCCGATTCTCTCCCCCCATTCGGCTCAGGTGAAAGATTATGGTTCAAAATTCGTTCTGATAGTTTTATCAAATTTAATTATACAGACTAATATCTAAACTGCTGCGGTCTGTTGTTTAGTATCAAAACTATGACTACTTAATCGACCGCTATGCAGTATTAAATATTTACAATCTGAGGCAGGCTCAAGCGGTCAGCTTGGGATTTGAACTCCACAACCCTATTTTTCTGACATGATACTCTTTTTTATTCTTTCTATGATATAAAAGTATTGCTGACATCAACTGACTGAAATGGACAATACCGAAGGCCTTAACAGGAACTGTTTCTAGGAGTCGAAAAATGTTGGGGATAATATATCCAGTCAAGTCAAGAGGAGGATATTTCGAACTAAATCTTCAGGAGCCCACTCTAGTCACTATGAGCATGGTAATCTCGAGGTACCTAGCTGGACCTATATCTTTTTCCATTTAGTCTTGGGTTAGATATCTCTTTCATTTTTCTTATCTGATTTCTCTTGACCAACTCTTGTTCTCTTCCAACCCTGATGCTATTAGTGTATTCGAGGCCATGGAGTCTTTATTTTATGTTTATTTTTCTTTTTTTTTTTTTGAAGGCGATGATGACCGAGAAGGCTTTTCAACAACACGGGGGAAAAACTTCAAAGGAAAATAGAGTTATGAATTATAGTAAAATTAAACAATATTTTTAAACATCATTCCGGTTATTTTTTGTTGATCCTTTATGGGTTGAAAATGTTACCTCAAAATTTCACATCATCCAAAATATTTTCTGTATTGAAGTGTAATCAAATGTTTATTAATTTATTAATTACTTATGACGCACATTGTATTTTGTTGCATATTTTATCTCTATAATAAATACAGGCTTATGATAATATGACGAAATATCAAGGATCCAAATGTTGACAACTAATTATAGGTTAGCTTTTGTCTAAAAAAGTCATACAGTACTTTATAGCCAGATGATATCTATTGAATAATGGCTACAGGAAATATCAACAACCATTGTGCATCATTTCCTGCTAGGTGCTGTGAAATATAAGTACACCCAGTGCTAAATGTTTTAATTTCAGTTCACCTGTTGAATTTCAGTTGGAGTGAAAATGAACGGTTTCATCATATGTTCA
This sequence comes from Aphrophora alni, assembly GCA_963513935.1. Taxonomy (NCBI): domain Eukaryota; kingdom Metazoa; phylum Arthropoda; class Insecta; order Hemiptera; family Aphrophoridae; genus Aphrophora; species Aphrophora alni. Next base: position 10,136 of record CAUPSG010000586.1, read on the forward strand.
TTATTTCTGGCAGCTGTTGTACTGGTAAGATTTATTGATTAAAGTTAAGTAGAGTTAATATAATTTTGGTTATTTTGTCTAATAAATCAACATGGGCTAGCCGTACTTAGAATAAATTTGATGAAAAGGTGAAACAAAATTGTTTTATAAATTTGTTTAGTCACAGGTAATGCACGGGCACCTTATTTGTTTCTTCTTTTGTGATATTGCAATGCACACTCTAACTTTTTAACCAAATTTAATAGTTTTCATTTTAGACAACTAAAATAAAATTTTATTTTTTATTTTTAACATAATTGATAAATAGTAGACTGCTCCTTTTTGGAATCGTAGACGATCCAACTACTGTTTATATTTTACTCAATTCATTGAAGTGTATGTAAAAGTTTCATGAACATTGTATCAAGTTTTTGAGGCAGTAAAAGAGAAAAAAAACAGGGTAACTATTATGTAAATAACCATTTTATTCAATATTTGTGTAACCCTATAAAACTCAAATGGTTTTAATTCTTATACATGAAATATTAAAAAAGTAGTAAACAAAAGTATTTTCTTTGTCAGGTGAAAACTTGTTGTGGAAAAGTTTTAATGTCAAACTTCATTCATGACTGGTCATTATTCATAGTTTATACACTAGTATATATCTTTTCTTGTTGTTTGGAGGCGAAAAACCTCTTGGTCATCATCGCCTTATAAAAAATGAATTAAAGAACAAAAATAAAGACCTCTAGCCGTTTGAATACTAAAATAGTGTCAGGGTCAGGAAAAAAACAAAGAGTTGGTCGAGCAAGACCAGATAATAAAAACTAAAGAAAGGAATCTAATTCAAGACAACGTGAAAAAGAATGTGGATCCTGCTATGATCTGTCGGCATTGCCATGCCTGTATTCATAATAGGTGAATCCCTGAGAACTTCTCCGTTATATAGTCAGTGGACTCGCATTCATGCCTTGATACCAGGCAGTACTGTTTTGAGTAGACATCGTTTTAAATCAGAAAATAAAATAATCCTCTATAAGTTATGCATATCAGCTTAGTTGCAAGGAATACTATTTTAGAATTTCATAATGATAATAAATGCAGCTGGCTGAAACTGCTTATCAAATACACAAACTGTATGTCGAAATCTGTATAACAAAATGTCAAATGATCAAGTTTAAAAAGAATCTCAATTCGCTGAGTCATTTGAATATATAAAACAATAGTGTGATGTCTGGCTGCCTATTGAGAATAATAACACATATGTTGCAAATTTGTAGTTGCTCAAATATTTGAACCGATTTTCATTAACGGTATCTATTGTATTCTAGATATGAACATTTCGATTTTAAATGTTGACTAATCGTCTTTTTTTATTTATAGTGTAAGAATAAATTAACAATGGCATAAACCGGATATTATTTTCATTGTTAAATGTTACAATTTTGCAGTTTGAATTGTTCGTGTTTTAGAATGCTGTATAAGAATTTGTTACTCGTTATGCTAAACTTAAAAATGTCTTGTTTCACGAAAAAATATAGAAATAGTATTTCTTATGAACAATATTTGGCAAAGCATATATATATATATATATATATATATATATATATATATATATATAGTATTTGAGAATTTATTGTAAATTTTTTAATAAAACTAGTTAAATTTAGCTATACACACAAATCAGTCATTAAATAACCCACAGTTTAAGTATATTTGTTTTAATAATTTACCTATAATTTAGTTGATTTTAAAAAACATTTAAATTGTTTTTAAGTTATCATTATATATTTTATTATTTATTATGTGAATATCCACACAATTCAGTCAGTTAAAATTATTCAAGCCGTATACCTCAATATTAAAAGAATTTCTTAAAGTCCACAAACCTCATATCCCAATAAGACCTCCCGTAAACTTCACTATGGCGTCTATCTTGTAGATAAATTACAATAAATTAAACCTCATAACGAAAACCGTAACGAAATATGTACCATAATCATTTACAGTCTAAGAAACAGATAGTTGAAAGAAATACATAATATTTAAGTGCTTAAAAACCACTCTTTTGCTTTTTCTGACATTGAAAATATGTATATTATTGTATAAAAAAAATAATTGCATTAATGTATAAAACTTTATTTTTAAGTTATCATTAAACTTTCATTTAATTAATTGCTACATAATATTAGAATATGTAATGAATTTCATAGATAAGAGAATAAGAGAATGAAGAACACATGGTAGGTAAATGAACAGAGGAGAAAATTTTAGTCCTAGTACAGGTACTATTACGAATTAGAGACATAATTGTTAGAAAAATGGTTCTTTAAAAAATCAGAACGAAAAGAGTAATTGCGAAAGACCTGGAGCACTGTTGAGTACCTTTCAAGTGAGGTGGACTACATGAAGAAGAGAAGTGTATATAAGCACTTGAGTGGGAAGAAAGGTGTCAATTATTCAGTAGAGGACCGCCGGTATTATTGAAAGATTGGCAGAGGTACTTGGTAAGAGAGATAGAGAGAGAGAGAACTTCCAGGGGAATTAGATCTGCAGAATAGATAATCAAGAACTGCTAAAAAGCGTGAGAAAACTTTATATAGAGAAAAAAACACTTGTGATTATAAAAAAATGAAATCAGTAACATAGAATAAGGTTTATTTGTCACAATCGTTCGAATCAATCAGTATTTTAATTATAATGATAATTATAACAAATGACTGAACCGTTTTTAGGTGAATAGGAGAGATAAATTGAATACTCATAATAAAGAGAAATTTAGTAATCTTAAACTGGAATTTTGTTGTATAATTATAACAAATGAACCCAGGCGGGAATATCTTTTTGATTATTAACAGTGCCAAAATACTAATATTGGGCTACACAATTTGTTTTGCTAAAGGTTTTTAACAATTATTTTGATGTATTGACGAAATTCCACCTGAAGGTGAATCTACTTAACATCTGAAACCAGTGTAGAGTTAAAATACTACAAATGGATCGGTTGACAGGTATTTATCACCTATTAATTTATATCAGTGATACAAAGACCTTCCTAAATGAAAATATTGTATAACTACATGTTCAAAAATATATTCAATATTCTGTTCTAGTTTTAAGGTTATTTGATAATAATAGATTGTTCATATTATTTATACGGTTTTATTGAACATTAATTTGCTCTTATTCTATAGTTTTCACGCTTGATAACGAGAGTTGATTCATAGTCTCGTAACGTCGTGTTATACACAAATGATACAATATGAAATGAAACCATATTGTATTATCTCTGTAAAATTAAAAAAAAGATAGAGGTGTAATGCACTTTGACAATTTTCTCTTTTGATATAATTTCTACACCAAATTAAATACCTTACACACAATAATAATGAAACAAGTTAAACTATTTCCGTATATAAAAACATTTATAATTTATATTCCAATTAATACTTTCTGCATGTAGATAAAATTCGCCGATAAAAATACTTAGTCTGACCGATAGAGCGCATCAGCGATCAAGCGCTCAGTTGAGGTTGAACAGGTTTTTTTTTTTTTTTTTTTTTTTTTAATACACATACTGTTACAACTGAGCTTAGCTCATTTAGCAACTTCTAATCTATTACATCACAGTTTGATGAGTAACAGCCCAATGGTTGTTCCCATATAGATTAAAATAAACAAATATTTGGTAAACAATCTGAAAGTTTTATATAAGCAAGTCAGCTGGCTTGGTCCTCTTGAGCCGACGAAGCGGGCTGGGTTCATCCAACATCCTCCGGATCACTGTACTCGGGTGTCCCTGAAGGCGCTGTAGGTGTCGTCTTGCATGCTTCTTAATTTCTTCGTCCACCATGTTGACCTTCAAGTCTCTGTGCAGGTCTGAGTTTCTGATGTACCATGGTGCATTCACTATGCCCCTAAGTACTTTGTTTTGAAAAACTTGGATTATACTTCTATTTGTAGGCTTGGCACAACCCCATAACTGAATGCCATATTCCCATATTGGCTTCAATATCTGATTATATAGAAGAACTTTATTGTAAGTGCTCAGCTCTGAACGTCTTCCAATTAGCCAGTGCATTTTCCCATATTTAATGTTTAGCTCCTTCTTCTTTATTTTGATGTGCTCCTTCCAGCGCAATTTACAGTCTAGCGTTAGGCCTAGATACTTTGCTGTATTGCTATAAGGAACAGTATTTTCATTTATTTCCACTGGGAGATGTTGAATTTTTTTATTACTGAAGTTTATGTGCACTGACTTGGTTTCATTTAGTTTGACCCTCCACTTTTTGGTCCAGTGACTCACTTCATGCAGGGCTCTTTGTAGACTGCTTGTTGACTCCTCTACAGTATCTCCTACTGCCACAATTGCAGTATCATCCGCAAATGTTGCAATGTCCACTCCTACAGGCTCAGGTATATCTCTAGTGTAGAGCAGGTAAAGAACCGGGCCGAGCACGCTGCCCTGCGGGACACCAGCATTTATTGGTTTCAATTCTGAGTACTCTCCCTCATACTTCACCCTGAAGTATCGTTCGGTGACATATGAGTTAAGAATTTCATATAGTTGCCTTGGGAGATCTTTATGCATTTTGTAGCACAGACCCTGGTGCCAAACTCTGTCGAATGCCTGGGATACATCCAAGAATACGCTAGAGCATATCTTCCTTTTCTCAAGTGCATCTTCTATGACATTTGTAATCCTATGAATCTGCTGGATCGTAGAATGTTTCTCTCGGAAACCAAACTGATGAGGAGGTATCAAGTTTCTTTCTTCTATTATTGTCTTAAGGCGCTTGAGTAACAGCCGTTCAAATAGCTTTGCTGTCGTTGGCAAAAGTGAAATTGGCCTATAGGATGACTTTTCATGAGCGGGTTTACCAGGTTTAGAAATCATGATCACTTCAGCAACCTTCCATTGCCTTGGAACATACCTTAGCCTAAAGCAGGCATTTATTATGTGGAGCAGTTTTTTGAGTCCTTTTTCAGGCAATTCTTTTAGTACCTGTCCTGTGATAAGATCATAGCCAGGTGCTTTATTAGGTTTGAGGTTGCTCTTAATTTCAGTTTTTAGTTCTTGAAGTGTTATTGGTTGTATTTCCCTCTCATCAAGTTTCTCAGCAGCCATCAAATATTCATCAGCTGTTTGCCTAGGTAGAGGTTGAAAGGTATCTGCAAGGTGTTGTGCAAATAGGTCTGCTTTCTGCTTGGGGCTTCTGGCCCAAGTGTTATCTGGTCTCCTTATTGGAGGGTTTTGAGCCTTAGGTCTCTTAAATCCCTTGGAGGCCTTCCACAGGGAATACTCTGTATCCTTTTGATTGGTCAGGTTTTGCAGAAATTTAGACATTGTCACATTTTTAACTTTTTTGATGAGTTCTTTAAGTTCATTAGAAAGTGAATTAAAAAGAGTTTTGTCTTCAGGGGCTCTTGTATTTTGCCAGGCTTTTCTTGCTCTTCGTTTTCTCCAAACTAGCTCCCTTACCTCCTTCGGATATGAGTTGTGGTGTTTGTTGTTTGCAGATAGATCAGGGGTACTACCCTACGCCGCCTGCTGTATTTGCTGCACTAAAACCTCCAGTTGTTCCTCAAGCTGGTGTTGTGTTTTCATTTTAGTTAGTAAGTCAACATTTTCTTCTACTAACCTTCTGAACAGTTTCCAGTTTGTCCTATTGTTAACCAACCCCAGCAAATTTTCTCTCACTATGATGTTATCACTGATAGTCATGATGACTGGAGAGTGGTCTGACGAAAGTTCGTCACTACTCTCAACCTCTATGTAGTTAGATGAGAGTCCTTTCACAACAAAAAAGTCAATCAAATCTGGAGTTTTTAAAACATCAGTTGGCCAGTATGTAGGTTTTCTTCCAGAAAGGAAGTCGCATTTTAACCCAACTCCTGCAGCATACAACTCCCTGCCTTTCGGTGTCGTCAGTCTGGAGCCCCAGTATATGTTCTTAGCATTGAAATCTCCTCCTACAATAAAGTAGTTGCCCATTGCTCTGAGAAGATCTAAGTAATCATCTTTCTTTAGATTAAACCGAGGAGGACAGTAAATGGCCGAGACTCTCAATGTTCGGCCTCTGCTTAGCTTCACTTCAACTGTTGTCACTTGCATAATTTCCTTCTCAATTTTTACGTCAGCATAGTGCTTAATATTTTCTCTAATGAATATAGCCGATCCCCCTCTAGCTTTTTCAGAAGGATGGATTGCATGGTAGAAGCAGTAGCCTCTTAATTTAGCATAAGAGGTGCTGGTGAAATGGCTTTCCGAGATTAGACATATATCTATGTTTTCTGTGTTTAAAAAGAGCTCTAGCTCCGTCAGGTGCTGCTGGAGCCCATTAGCATTCCATGTAACAATACGCAGTGTCTTACTTATTTAGTTTCTTTACTTTGCCCATTTTGGTTTCCAGGCTTTGTAGTTTATCAGAAGTTTTCTTATTTATTTCTCTTTGCTGTTCTAACTTCTCTGTTAGGGTTTCTAGTTTATTCAGAATTTGTTCCAGGACTTCATTTTGTGTTCTTAAAACTTGTTTTGTCGCTGGCGGGGTTTGCACTTTTTGTGCATATGTTGTAACTATCCTTTGATTGGGAGCAGCATCGTGTGGGTTCTGTCTGTCTGTGTCTCTAGGTTGTATATCTGGTACTACCCTTCTTCTATTATTTATTTGGGTGATATACAGTCTATTTCGCATTCCCTGTAGTTCTTTTGTGACTTCGCACCCTCTGTAGCTTGCAGGATGCGCTCCCTTACAATTAATGCACAACGGTGGCGATTCTCTTCTTGTTGTACAGTTCAATGTGAGGTGTTTGCCTGCGCACTTCACACATCGAGGCTCTTTCTGGCAGTATTTCTGCGTATGATTAAATCCCTGGCACCTCTTACATTGCGGGATAAAGTTATTTGTCCTCCTTAGTGGTTCAATTTTTACTTTCATGTTTAAGATATCATTGATGCTGTATATTTTTTCTATTTTTTCTTGATTGGAGAATGTCAGCATAAACAGAGGAAGTCCCCTTTTTATAAAGTGCAACTCCCCTTTTTCATTTTCTTTTCTTTCTCTCTTCAATATGTTGTTAGCATCTGTAATCTGAAGACCCCTTAATTTCAAGTCTTCTATGATTTCCTCTTTAGAACATGTTGAATGCAGTCCTCTTGCCATGACCTTTATAGGCCTGTCATTTTTATTTTCATAAGTATACCATTGCATGTCTTCTGCTTTCAACTTAGCTGTCAGTGCCCTATATGTGTCAGAATCCGGAGTGTTCACTTTCCACACATTATTATTTAAAGCAACTACTTTGTACTGCTTGTCAGTTACAGATTTCATCACTGCCTGTAATTCTCCATAGCGTTCCAATCCAACTATGTTTATTGGCGGTGGTAGTTGAACCTTAGTTGTTTTTTTGCCATCAGCGCTGGGTGGTACTTGTCCACTGCTGTTGTCCTGTGTGTATTGAGGCGAGGTCTCTGCTTTCCTTTTTTTGCGTGGCCTTTTCCTCCTCTCCAATATCCAATTAGTTTCTCTTTCTAATTGTTCCTCATCTGTGTAGAACTCGTTATCATCTTGCTGTTTATTTTCCTTAGTGCCAGCAGTTTCCTTCCTCAAGTCACAGTTCTCCTTTCTAAGTGTTGACACTTCTTCTTGTAATTGTTTTGTTTGAAGTTCAAGGGCCCTAATTCTTTCAAGGAGTTCAATTCTCCCAAGATCATAATTTGTTTCCCCTTCGCCTACGGATGGTGTTACCGTAGCAGACTTACCAGAATCTAGCAATAAATGGCTCCCCCCAGAATCCATGGAGCCGATCTCCTTACAGGAGAGTGGATTCCCCAAGTTTCCCTGGATACCACCTGGGGTAATAATTCCGTCTGTTTTCTCCATTGCTGTTTTCTTTGCTGTTGGTCCGCGGGAGGTATTTTATTTCCCTCCTACCACACAGCAGCCAAAGCCACTGCAAGGCATTCCCCTATCCGCCACCTGGGGACGCGCCCCCTAGCGGTTATCAGCTCCGCCGGGGGAGGTTGAACAGGTGAGAATTATTACAAAAACAAATATCCTACACAAAAAATCGGTTGTGAGACTGTTATAAAATATGTAATTTATTAAATTAGGTTCGTCTATTTTCTTCAAAATTTTACTGAAATCTGTAAGACCAATATCCCTAACCCGTGTGCCAATACAAATAATAACAAATTACATTTCAGGAATAACTTGGCAAAGAAATCGCCGTTAATTAAAGCTTGATTTACTTTGAAGACATGTCAATGTCAAGACATGGAAAATAGAAGCAAGTTTACATAATTATTTAAATATAAAGTGTATTGTTTAAATGGCAGCGTTAATGGTTATTTTTACTTTTTGATTTGTTTGCTTAGTTTATTTTGACTTTAGGGATGGGTAAATGAAAATTTTTTATTGTATCGTTTATTTATACAAAAACACACTATACTAACTTACTCCATCGGTAAAATCAAAATTCAGAAAATTGTCGAAGAAATTTGATATAAAAACAAGAAATAAAATTTTCTCGAATTTTTATTTTTTTAAAAATCGGCTCATATTAGTCAAATTTTGCTAAAATATAGTATCATTGAACCATAACGTATTAGTTATCCGGTGTAAACAATACATAAATAATGAAGAACTTTCCACTAGTTTTGCAAAATATTTAAATGATAATTAATTGTTAAAGTGTTATTACACATTATGACTATTATTTATACACTTTTAACGTTAAATTTATTTAAGAAATTCGCAAAACTATCTTTTAAATTTAACTCGATAAAATATCTCACATATAAAACAAAACTAAATAAATAAAATGGTGGAACTAGGTCGGTGCTCACCACAAAGGAGTGCCGCCATTTGTCAAGTTGAAATATGTCCAGGTGGAATTGTACAGCATTGTCTTCATTGTGTTCTCCTTGTCTCCTTTGCTCTAATATATTCAAAAAGTCGGCCATTATTCAAACTCTAGTTTGTTAATAATGGTTAGAAATTGGGTTGTAATAACCTTATAAATTTATTTCTAAGACTTTTATAGACAAAATATCAAAGCTAAGAGAATATATTCGATTGTAAATAAAATTATTATTTAATAAGGTCTAATCGCATATTTTCCATCATTTTTGTACATAAAAGTTTACACGAGTTTTCTAGAATATAAATCAACTTTTGTCATTAAGTGATAAACCTACTGAACTATAAAAATCTTATTTTTAACGTATTTTCTGTAAGAATAAAACACTCATTTAGATATTCTTAAATTCGGCTAGAACAATTTTGATAATATAATTCTGGTATTTGTGAATAACAAAAATGTGAAATGAGCCAAACTTATCCTGGCCCATCAGGACTAAAGCAAAGCCTAAGCGAAGTAAAGAAGACTACAAAACTGTGATCAATTATTAACAGTGCTACACAATACAAGGAATATAAAACCAAGTGCGATCGAGAAATCCCACTGGTCTTTTAAATAAACCGGGGTAGTATATCAACAGTTTTTTGTTTGAACATAATACTTCAGTTGGAAACAGACGTAGATAATACACCAGGATAAAAATTGTATAAAGGACAATGATGGAAGCCTTGTATTTAAAGCTGATGGACAATTCTCATTAGACGAATATAAAAATGTCTCTATTTTAAATAAAGCTGATTTATTCTGTTAAATCTCAAAAATGGCTAATCACAAGTTTATGCGTTAAAATTTTCATAGAGTAATATAACCGGTTCACCTCAATAAAACCGTTAGGTAAGCATTCCGTTGTCACAAAACTACTGTTTAGTTAGTTGACCAGTGTAGGTTTTCTGTTTAATTTGATTGTAATTATGTATATTGTATTTATCTTATTGTAATTATGTTTATTGTATTTGATCTTAGTTGTAGTTTTTCCTCGTCTTTTTAATTATGTTGTCTGCTCAAGCCTAATTTCATTGTTCGGTTCCTTTCTTACACACTAGTTTTTGTTTTTGTTTATACAATGAGTATATTAGTTGACTATTTTGTATCATTTAGCATTTCTCGTGTTCTGGAATTATGACTAAAAAGTTGGAGTTATTTCAAATTCGGAAAATATTGGGTGTTGGTTTTACATACACAAATAATTTAAAATGTTCAAATAAACTGTACCATTAATGTGGACAATCCTTCGTTAGCCAATACTTTAATACCAGAATTAGATTTCAGTCTACTTTAAATCAATAATATTTTAAATACTAGCAGTAAAAAATCCTGATAAAATAACTTTTAAACTAGAAAATGTAGAAAGCTGAAATTGTAGAGATATTTATTTCGGTGTAAACATAACATGGTTTAGCAGTGCTAGGTAAATTCTGTCACCCGAAAATAAGGTTTTAACGAGTAACTATTTTTTTTTTTAGTAAAGCCTGAGTAATATTCCATTTTAAACGTATTTCTTAATATAAAATAACTGTCTAAAAAAAGCGGCAGTTACTCCAATGTAATCAAAATAGTAAAGAAACAAAATTTTAACAGCAAAAATGTACTTTGAGTTTGTTTAATTTTGACAAGGGACTTTATATCATTGATTACTAACTTTTAAAATATGAAAATTTCAACATTCAATCAACAATACCAAAAATTATTTTAAAGATTTAATTACTAACCACATCAAGTATTGCACTTTAAACTTTGGCTCTGAAAAGTAAATTTTCAAGAAAATATTACAATCTAAAGATAACGTAACTTTTTCGTTAAACTTGCATGAAATAACATTGAAGTTTTTGCTGTAATATTTAGTTCTCTTTGTTTTTTCCTTACAATAAATTGTATTTTTTCAATATTTCATTGGCCGTCATTTTAGTTTGTAGTAAGATAGTGACATCTAGCTTGAACAGTTATTTACTATTATAAAAGGCCATTAGAATGATGGAATTTGACATTTAAGAAAGTTGTGTTGTGATTCAAAAATTACTTTTTGGGTTGAGGGTGAATTTATCAAAACAAAGAGATGCAAAAAAGTGTTTGTTTACACCAAAACACCATTCAAAAGTTATTTAATTAAACCGACACTTTTTTACACACTGTATAAATGAGAATTTCATCTTCAAAACAAGCTGAAAGTAATATGTATTTTATTAAGATGTCTAAACTATATACAGTAGACGACTCAATAAAGTTACTGAGTAAGGCATGAGGCATTATAAATGCTTAACTCCTAATTAAAACCACAATCCGCCGATCCTAACTAATTAGGAACTTCTGATATTTAAATCAAAGTACATCTAATGACCCCATTTTATAATATTACAAGCAGTAGTTTCCTGTACAAAGTCTTAACTCTACCTGACATTTACAGATTGCTTGAGTCTGTGGTTTTAACGTTATTACCTTCACTAGGTCCCGAGTGTGATAGATCACCTTCATAAAAGTGTAAGACTTCTACCTAATATAACAAGAAACAAATTTATAAAATGTAACAAAAAACAGTACCCATAACCTCTCTAACCGCGAAAGATAAACATACACGTCCAAACAAATATACATGAAAACAAAACAATTTTAAATATACCAACTGGAATTTTTTATTGAAATTATTTAAACAAAACATAGATTATAAATAAATATTGAGGTCGTCTTTAGATAATTTAGATAGAATAAATCTCGAACACAAGTTCTCACCTAAATAACGTTTATTTAATCAAACGCGTTTCAAAGACCTTCCTCAGTGATACATGAGCTACAATAACTAAATGTTATGTATAGAATATTATAAGTTAATTACAGTTTAATTATTTTAGCACGTGTATCACTGAGGATGGCAACTTTGTCGTTGAAACTCGTTTGATTAAGTAAAAGTAATTTTCGTGACAAGTTGTGTTCCAGTTTTATTCTATCTAAGACAAAGAATGATCCATGGGAACGTGTACCATTTTAATTTAATATTAAACTTTTATTAAGCACACAAATTATATTAAACTGGTAATAAAGTAGGCTATATAATAAATTAATAGTAAAACTGATAAATGACAAACATCTGGTAATAGAAGACATTGTTGACACTAACAGGACACTGGATAAAATGCTTCGATCTCCCAATGTAATTTAAGGTTTCATACAAGCCCCAAGAGAGTAATTAGTGACATTAAATTTAGAAGATGTGTTTTTATTTCATTGTATGGTGGGGGTGAATAAGTATCATGATGGGTAGAAAAATTTATATTCGGCAAGCTAACAAGGATTTTATTTTATTTTAAAATTCAAAACCATTGTTACCCGCAACTGCGAATAATACATAAATTTTTTAACGGTCATCTACAAACAAAGCTTCACTGAGGCAGTTATGATAATTGTCCTTAGGATTAAATAACCTGATCCTTGCCTTATTGTTATGCAAAACGTGGCTTTAGCAAACATTAATATTCTTTGTTTCTTTCACTGTTTTGTTTTAATTTAAACAGGAGGAAATTGCATCCAACAAACTGTTTAACATTTATCTGTAAAATACAGTGCAAAGAATATTAACGACTCACTTAACTTCAACTCTTATATCTTTGAAATTAAAACGTGTATTGTTTCACTTGATTTTTTTCTTATTTTTTTCTCATTTTTATACTCTTAGCTCATAAAACAACCAAGTGCTCAAGCACTAATAGCGATAGAATTGGAAGAAAACAAGCGTTGGTCAAAGATGACCTAACACATGTGAAGCGAAAAGGAGATCTAACCTAACCTTATCTAACCTAACCATATATAACTTAACCTAACCTAACACAAGTGATGAAATAAGGGGATCTAAACAAACCTTACCTAACCTAACCTAACCTAACATAGGCGATGAAAGAAGGGGATCTAACATAACGTAAACTAATCAACACAATTGCTGAAAGTAGGGGATCTAACCAAACCTAACTTAACACAATTCTTGAAATACATGGATCTAACCTAACCTAACCTAACACAAGTGATGAAAGAAGGGGATCTAACCTAACCTAACCTAACTTAAACACAATATACCCTAACTTTCACTATAATTCGATTGTGTGAGAAAGTAAAAACAGATTTACTTTTGCCAATTAATTTCTCAAGAAAACTTTTTGTACAACAAAATTGGTAAATTACGAATGTACTTGATCGGTGGATGTTACATGACCTTGGTGTAAATATCATACCTTCACGTCGTTAATAATAGATCAATTTCAATTATGGTATTTATTTCCTCAATCAAACTGTTGACATAAATTAATAGAGCTTATTTATTCGTTTATAAACAATTAACAAACTCATCCATAACCCAATACTAAATCCATTACTATCTGATTGGATTTGTCATGTGTTCAGTATTTTATAAACAATGACGGATATAAAAGTCGAAACTTTAATGACAAATAGTTTAATTAAAACGAATTACAGGACAGGAAATTTATATCACACTTGTAGAACAAGCAGAACAAAGAACTCCAATAAATTCAGACCATGTTCAGTTTTATTGACGTAAACTGTTTAATTATAAATAAAGCTATAAATTTTGATAATTATATTGAAAATTACGTGAATTTTGAATTCAATATTATTAAAAGAAATAAATATTGAGGATGATTTTAGATGATTAAACAATTTAATTAAAACTTGAACACAATTTCTAACAACAATAATTTAATAAATCAAACGTGTTTCAACGACAATGACGCCATCTTCAGTGAAGCATGGGCTAGAATATTTGATTGAAAACAAATTGAAGTTTAAGCAGACAATTCTGTTTTAAATCTCTTTGAATTTAAAATGGTAAGAATCTATTTATTGTCTGTAAAAGTTGATGCGTTCACTTTAAAATTAATTCATAATAAATTAAAAACAAATAACCATTGTAATCAGTTTTGTGAGATAAAAGTAATCTGTTTTGTGCAATCAACTAATAAAGTTCAAGGTCAATTCTATTCACAATTAAGCAATACGCTTGCAATTAGCCTAATCTTCCA